>JABASK010000004.1:0-159571 GCA_019776465.1 Rambutanura hunanensis | reverse complement strand
TTTTTTTTTGCTATACCATACTCTGCCATATAACATCCTACTTCCAAAATTTATTTAGGGATTGGTAAACGAGAAAAAAAAAGTTTGAGGGAGTAAAATTCATTAATGTGATGCTCGTAGTATGGGAGGCGTGAAATATGAAATAGTCTTACTACCCGGGTAGAAAACCGGGAGGAAGAAGGGCGGGAAAGTAGTTTTTTTTTGCGTTGATGGCTGAGAGTAAATGAGGCGAAGGGAGATGCTCGAGACAACCAATTACTCTTTGCCAATGCACAAAACCAAGACTAAAAGTAAAAGATCAAGAAGCAGATAAAGGGTGTCAGCATTAAAAGTCTTTCTTTTTAACAAAAAAAAAACGAAAAAGCTTAAATTCACAAAAAATGCACGCAGCTTTCAGCACTCGCAAAAGTGGGGGGGGGGGGGCGGTGAAACTACAACAGCAACAACAAATCTTAACAAGGCTAGAATTTTTACAAATTTGTTGTATTTTCCCGTTGCTTTCCAAATTTCAAGAAAAAAATAAGTGCATGTATTTTTTTTAATTAGACATTATTATAAGTTTTTTTTAAATTTTGACCATGATGTCAGTCTGTTGATCGCTTCTTATAGAGATAAAGCGCAGAGTAAAAGGTACTACTCGCTTCTATATTGAAAGTGCGTTGCAGGCTAACAAATTCTCAGTTGATTTACGTCAAATTTATTTTTTCTTTTTTTTATAAGAAAAAAAACGTGTGTTTGGAAAAGAATAGGTAATGATGATGGCAAGGAGTGTCGCAGGAGTGTTGACGTCTCGCCGTTAAGGCGAGAGTGATGAGCGGGTTATGCACAAATGATGAGAAGGCGATCACGACCAGGACTTTCTCCCGTGCCTGCTGTGCAGACTGAAGAAAGTGCCTATGTTCTTTCATTGTAAATTTGTGTGTTGGTAAGGGACACGGACTAGCAGAGGAATAATGTATTGCCACGGGGTAATATTGAAATGGTTTGAGTTGTGCTGATATTAGTTGATGTAGAACTTGTCATTTTTCATTCTGACAGACGGCCAGGCCTCCCACTTTCGTCAAGAAGTAGAGGTCAGTAACTGTTGGAAAGATCTGATTTAAATCAACTAGTTTTAATCAACATTTAGTTTTCATCAGGGATACAATAAAACTGACAAGATTTCTAATTTCAATGGAAATGTGCCCGATACCTTTCCTAATTAATAACTCAGAGGTCAATGACCTTCTACGACTTACAATGGTTAGCTGAACATTAGTTTGTCAACAGTACAAAAATTCTAAAAAATTCTGAAATTTTTTCTTGCTTTGCCATTTTTTTTTGCCTTACCGAAGTAGAAGAAAAAAATGGAAACCTTTTTTTTTTAGGTAAAAATGAAACTTTTTGAAAAATTGTATCTTGAATAAAACTCAAGTATATTGAAAGTGGAGGTCTCACGCCCTAAAATTTTTGAGGGGCGAAAAGGAGATGACTTATAAACCTTGCTTTCCCCATTCTCATCTCCCTGGGAGTTCTGGTCTCCTATTCTTCGTTGTAGATTTTATGCTTTCTCTATCTTGTCTCCCTTTCCTCTTGACTTCGGAAGAATAACAAGGTTCACGAAGGATGATGCCTCGTTCTAGAAAAAGTTCCCTTTCATGAAAATAAATCTCAACCTTTATATCCTCAAAAAAAAGAAGAAGAAATGAGAAACAGGAGAAAGGCTCAGCCAACAGATAAAAATTTCTCTCTTCCATTTCACTTGTTTTACTCCATCATTTCCCTTGTCATTTCTGGTTTAAGGCTTACGGGAGATTTGTTCTAGCTTTTACTTATACGACAACAATCTACCTCCCCCACCCCTTGCCCCTCCCCTCGTCTTCTAGAATCTACACGTGTGGTCAACTGTCGCAAAAATTTTGAAGATGAGGGGGTGTGATTTGGTTTCAAGGAAAATGCATTTGTGACACCTTGAGAAACATGAGAGGTACCATGTCACCTGAGATTTTATCGAACGTCTTCACCAGTTGCCTCATTAGGAGAGTTCAGAAAATTAGGAACATCGAAATGTTTCCCAAGATTGTCATGGTAACGCTTTTGTGTTGTGACAGTGGTGTCATGTTCCATTGTCATAGCAGCCATACCTTTTCTTCTAATGAAGTAGAGAGAAAAGCTTTTGTGTGGATTTCCGTCGGAAATGGAGTTTAATTGTGATTTACAATTTCAATGTGAATTCGCATGTGCTTTGCAGAAAAAGGTTAGTTGAGGTAAAACAGAAAAGGGCTAGTGCAAAATGAGCTAATACAGAATGAGCCAAAAAAACAACATATTTATTTTTTTCCTCAAAATTGCTTTTTCAAACTTAAACCTATTTGTTTTCTTTTAGAAAGTCAATTTACTGTTCAACATTTTTGGAGTTTCATAAAGTTCTAGCGTTCTAGCGTCTATAGCTTGTAGGTCACTGAGGTATAATCAGGCTCATCTATCTCCGTTTTCCAAAATCAATTTTGTAAGATTTGATGGAATGAAAACAAAAGGTTTTCTAAGCCAACTTGCGAATTTGGAAGAACTCGTAAGTCCACAAGGCAAGCTTACAGGGATGGTAAGGATTTGCAAAACTTTGACAAAGTCGTTCACTTAAAAAAAACGAGGCTCAGCATGAAATTACGTTTTGAACAGTGAGACCTTTGTATTGTAATGCTTACGTTATTATTCAAATCATTTTCAAAAGAAATCAAAAGTAACGCACATATCAGTCAACTTCTCTTGGATATGTTTGCTCGTCACAAAAGTATTAAAATGAACCAATGTTGATGATGTCAATTTGTTTACCAAAGTTTTTTTGAAAAGAAGGAGTAAAAAATTGGCAGGAAAAAATTCGTGAGCTTGAAATCTTTTGTTAACCTGATCATCTCCAGGCTCATCTTCTAAATTTCACCTTCATGCTAGTTCACAATCTACAACATATTTCATACTAAAAAAGTTTTTCTCTAACTGTAACGCGCATAGTAGCATCTTATGAATCGCACCTACTGGTTAAAAATTCGACGCATCATGAAGAAATTTGTTCCTTTTAAATTGTTTTTTTCTCACAAATTGTCAATGCCAAAACCAAGACTTTGTAGCTAATGAATAGGTTTTCGTTAGAACAAAACACTACTTCCAAAAAATGAACCTGCTTTTTTTTCCAAAGGTAATTGGACAAATTTTCTCCAGAATAATTTTCTCGCCTGATTACTTTACCCAAATAGAAATAATTTTTAGAAGGATAATTAATTACAACGGAAAATTAGTAGAGGGAGGAAGGGAGGGGGATGAGGAAAATGTGATAACGGGAGAGAAGAGCAGAAAATAATTGAATTCCTTCCTGTCAAATGTCTATTTTTTTGCCTGACAATTTTTCTTATGCTAGAAACCTGCAGTGATAAAAAGGAAATTGAATTTTTCCTCATGGATTCTCAAAATAATTAAATGAATGAATTTAGAAGAAAAAAAAAACTAGAGTTGATGACAAATGAGTCAGAGTTCGGGATTGGAGCACGATGCAGTTTGTGCGGTAAAAATCAAGTGAAATGGCATTTTTTCTACCGATAATTACAAAAGTTGAAAAAATATTAGTGAGAATGTGCGCGATCGTTTCATAATTTTAAATTTTAACAATTTTAGTTCATATTTTTCATATTATAAAAGTCTTTTTCATATTTTTATGTACTAATGTTAACTAACCCTCCTCCCCTTCACTTTCTTCAAAAACCTACTTGAAAATCAAGTATTAGAGTGTCCATTTAGGTTTTATGCGTGAAGAATGAGGAGTAAAAATATTTTTGACAAGTTAAAATTGTAGGTTGACATTGAATTGAGCTGTGCGAGAGAGTATAGTGATCCTAATGTGAAATTGATGGGATCCTGATGCTGATGGATACAAATGATATGAGTTATGAGCTTTTCATATTTTTTCTCCAACTTTTTTTTTATCCTGAAAAATGAAATGAAGCAGAAACTGTGAAAAAACCCTCAATTTTGAATTTTGTGTCTTCTTCCTCCCCAATATTTTGTGTGTTTTTTTCCTGATATAGTTTTCATATTAACTATTTTTTTCTTCGCAGACACTCTGTTTTTCGACCAGGTCCAGTAGCATTTATCTTTTGGTTGGGGGGGGGGGGGCGACTACGGGGAGGGAAGGAAAAAAAATATTTTTTTTTGGTTCATCTTCTGAAAATATGATTCTTTTGTGCTTCATCGTTTGATAGAAATCTGGTTCATTTTAGACAAGAACTTCCTGTCCTGTCATACGTAAAGAATTGGTTAGAAGTATCGTTTCCGGTACGACTTTCACCTTTGAATCCTTTCAAGAGTGAGAATGGATAAGAAAAATTGAATTTCATTATGAACGCGCCCTTCCCATTCGTAATTTAGGTTTTATTTGATTCTCACCATTTTTTATGGGCAGTTCGACATCAACGCCCTTTTCTTTTGTACACCCTCGTCGACTTTCTCTTTTGCACTTTTACTTTCGTAACGTTAAATTCGTACGTTTTCGTACGTAATAGGATTTGCAAAAAAAAAACTAATTTCTGTTTACCTTCTTTTTTTTTTTTGGCCTTACGTGTTTTAGTCATAAGCCAAAGCCAAAAACTGTTCCAAAAAAAATATAAACAAACATTTTGTTTTCTTTTTTCTCTTTTTTAGATGCTCATTCTTCTTGCTACCTCCTTGATCGCCTTTTGTAGTTATAAATTTAATTAGATTTTACACAATTTTAGTGTAAAAGCATAGTATACTTTTGATTTTTGTAATATATTTGAATTAAATACATTTTATAGTGGTTTATATTTTATATATACAAACAGTTGCTGTTGAAGTGACAACAAATTTTTGGTAAAGAAATAAATGTAATTTAGTAACTATAAGTCTAACAAAAAATTGTTACATTTTTGTTTGCTTCAGCTATTTGCTGCGTTGCTAAGGATACGCACTGTGTCGAATTTCTGTTTTCTCTCCATATTACATTGTCTCCTTATAGTATGCGTCCTCTTCATAGAAACATTCCAATATCTTCTATCAAAAGGAAATTCAGTTTGAGGAAAATAGAGTTAACGAGAAGGAAGAAAGACCAAAAAAGAAGAGATTTTGGAAGGAAAAAAAAAGAAAAAAGTAAGCAAGGGCCAAAAAAAAGAAAGTTTTCAATCGAAATTCAGCAGATCTCTTTCTCCTTTCATTTAGTTTTCTCAAATCAGGTTCTCATGAGAATTCGATTTAAACTTTAGAAGGAAGCATAGTGAAAGAAACGACAGGAAACAGACGTGGGATATAAAGAATGTATGGACTCAACTATATAGACGACTTGGTTCTCTATCTTGTATTGTTACTCTTTAGAGATCAATAGAATACAAAATAAAATACTATTCCCAAAGTACTTACATTGTCCAGGAATGTTCTTAATTCAACTGTCCACTAGGTTTTTATAGCATGCGTGGTATACTCGAAGAGTGCGACGTATAGAAGAGGTTTTATTTACAAATTCGTAGAAAGTGTACCATGCCAAAAAAAAATTTAGTCAATTTGAAAAGAAAAGACCACTACGGTTGTCATGCCGCCAAAAATGAAGTTCGTCATGGCTCTGAATGTAACTTCTGCCATACCCTGACAAAAAAGTGAAAGCTATCAAATTAAAGCATGATCCAATTACAATGGTAAGAGGATCAATTGAATTTGGGAGAAAGGACAAAATTAGATGAGGAAATGAAAGGAAGACCACAGAAAACATTTCAATTGAACGGCAGGGAAAGGGGGTGGGGGGTTGAAACTTTTTACAATTCAGGAAAAAAGAAATCAAAAGGAAACTTTTCCATCAACATCTTATGTATCATGCATGAGGAGTTGAGAGTTTTTTGGAAGAAACTGCTCAAGTACCCACTTCGGCTTTTTTTTTTTTTCAAAAATTCAAAAAAAAAAGATAGACGGACAGGCTTTGATTTAATAAAAAGTTAACAAAAAAAAAATAGAAAAGTTTTTGAATTCAAAGTTCAATTCGAAGAAAGATTGTGGGGCGTGTTTCCATTTGAAATAACTCTGGGAGGTATATTAGGGTCCAATTTTGAAGAATTGGGAAAATTTTTGGTCAGGCTGATTAACCTTTAGTTGGTGAATTTCAATTGGAAGTTTTGTTTTTTACTTGACTTATGCCTTCTTGTCTCTTGGTTTTTTTTGTAAAATAAAAAGGATGTTGTTATTGGTTTGTAAATTTAATATAAACTTTAACTTTTAAACAAAAGTAAACTTTTTTCTTCCTTCTCCTCTGGCCTTTTACGCTCATTGAAATAATAATAAACTTTTGTTCGTTTTACTTCGTCGTCTTTTTGTCCTCTAAAGTTTCTATAAACTTTTTTATTTTTAGAGGGAGGGGGTGGGGGAGGAGTCGGCGCACTTTAGTAAAAGTGGAATTTGTTGAATTTCGAATTTTGTATTTAGATTCAAGAAAGTTCCTGAGAACAAATTGGAACGGATGAAACAAAATTACGTACATTTACTTGTAACTCTTGATTTTCAACGCTGATAACAATAAACCGCCAAAAGAATTCCCTCTGTGATGAAAAGATTACCTAATGCCTGACGATTTTCGAATGAACCACCAAACAATGCAGATAATTTGCACTTCAGCAAAAAATGTTCACTTTTTGAGTAATATATAATTGACTTCATTATTTACTACTTATTTTTATTTATTATATTGCTTAAGGTTAGACATCCTTTTGTCTAGCTGCACTCTCGCGTGTATAATTTGCGATGATCCATTGAGCTAGCTACTGAGAATTTTTATTTTGTAGTAGTTTATCTTGTAGTTTTTGAAATTTTAAAAATGTGCACTTAGTTTACAAATAATATAAATAACAGCAAGTTGAACTAAACTAATTTGCATTTGAATTTAGAAGTTATCTATTTCCCCAGGTCGGAAATGATGCTTAACAGCGTGTGCCCAAAATGAATAAATTGTAGCAGTTGATGATGATATTCCAGAAGCAAAAGCGGAAAGTCGTAAAGATGTTTCCAAGAAGATTTTTTTTTGTGTCGCTTCTTAAACATTTTCGTCCGGAAAGGATAGTCTCTTGGCCGGCGTCACCGATTTTTGGTCATGGCCATACAAGTACATCGCAACGTTGGTCGTCATAATGACAAAGAAAGCTAAACTTATGAACATTGAAAACGGAGGCGGGAATCCTTCAAGTTACAGAACATTACACACATCTACTACCATTGATCACTTTACACATACAACTTTCTCTTTTCAATAATTTCCAACTTTCTTCATCTAACCGACAAAACAACGCTACTTTGTCAAAATAAGTGGAAATCCCATATTTTTGCAATTCAATTCTACCCAATGTGCCTCTTTTGCTCTGAACATTTGGTTTATTCTATCAACTAAGATCGTCAGCCTTAAAAAATTGAAACACGATAAGAATTGGATGTGTGTCGTTTGCCCAACTCTGAATTCTATCACGATTCCAATTGCTTGAAAGGGAGTAATACAGTTAGGCTGCGATTGGCTACAAAGAAAGTGGCCTATGAGTAATTTAGTCTAATGGCAACTTTTAGTATACAGTAGTCTCTCACTACTCCAAATGCCCATTACTGACAAGGGTAAAGAAAAAAAAACAAACGGAGGTAAATTACCTCGACTGCTCTTAGAATTTCATTAGGACTATGTCCTCTATTCTTCTACTACTTCGTGTGGAAATGTCCTCATTTATTTAAGTCTTTTCAAACCTAAGGAATCATTCTGGTGAGTGTTGGAGGTAATGATTTGATTAGAGATGATGTGTGGATGCCCATTTGTGGAAGACTTAGAGAGTGATACGTCTCGGTAAACTTTTTTGAAAAGGGTCGGTCTTCACAACTCTCAGAACAAAAGCAGGGTGCTGTCTGTTTAAAACGACTAACTTTAATATTACTACCACCCTAAAATGATTTGAAAAGTTTGAAGCCATATTTCCAGCTTTTTTGAATTTTTTTTGTATCAATACGGTAAATTTTTAAAGGGTAAGTATAGAAGTTACTTCCACAAAAAAAGTAAGGCACAGTGTAAAATAAAGCAAAACGTGTTGGTTTTTCTTATTTTAGAAATGGAAATGGGTGAATAAAAGAAAATGCTCTCCATTTCATTACATTTGCATGAGAGGAGGGTGAAAGTCGACCCCAAATGCTTTCTTTCTGCATCATTATGTCCCATTCCTTTCTCCTTAATTTTCCTTTCCTTCTCACAAGTCTACGTGACTTACCTTTATTTTTTAGAATTTAAATCTATTCAAAAGCTTCTAAGGCCCATTTTCAAAGTTCTAGAAAAGTCTCTTCTTGAACTAGTATACGCGTGAGTATTTTTCCCATTCAAATGGAAATTACTGTAAAAAAGAGAGAAAGTAGAGCAGTTGCGAAAACTCTGGTCTTTATTGTTCAAAAAAGTTATCCTACTTGGGGTCACGGAAAAGGTTAAATGAACAGAAAAACAAAAAAAAATAGCTACTTTTTTGTGTAAAAAAAAAGTTAAGCCTACACCTTATTTGAACACTTTCACTTTCTATCACTGCAGATGGTTTATGAAGTTCAACTTTGTAAGCACCAATTAATTTTTTTTTCATGGAATATTTACTTTAGACGAAAAGAAAAATGCTGGATGAGTCGTTTGAATTCAATTTAAAATGATTGAGTCACAGAAGTTATGAATTTTGCAAAATTTTTTTTGGCACAAAGTCAACCACCCACTAGGTCATTTATTTGCTATTTTTTACGTGTACTAAAATTGACATCATTTTTCATCTCCAGATTGCCTTTTTTTATGACGTAGTTGGGAATTCAAGGTTTCAGGATACAGGTCTACGGTCTTCAATAAACACCTCTCTATTATTTAAAACTCATTGTTCACCAAAAACTAGTTTGGTAAATGAAGTCACGACTAAACCGCACACCCACAATACATCATCACTCGTTATATTTTTTTTTTTATCTGTAATCTACTCAAGATTACTCAAGAAGTTTTTTTTTTGGCAATTTTTTCGAATTTGCGATGACTAATTAAACTTCAAGTTTGAAATAATTTTTTGCACCGGCTGGATATAAAGAAAAAGAAAAAAGTATTAAACATCTAAACCTTCTCATTCTCATGCTATTAGTTCAAAAGTAACGACAAAGTGTAAAGCGTATTCTGTAGATAAAATATTTTCTTAGTTAAAATGAAGTCTGTTCTTAACT
Organism: Rambutanura hunanensis; assembly: GCA_019776465.1. Classification (NCBI taxonomy): domain Eukaryota; kingdom Metazoa; phylum Arthropoda; class Collembola; order Poduromorpha; family Neanuridae; genus Rambutanura; species Rambutanura hunanensis. The sequence goes on along the minus strand of JABASK010000004.1, from coordinate 150,346 downwards.
ACGTTCTAATTGTGTTGTCAATTTTATTGTTAAGTCAACACCAGGTGTCAACTGCTGTTAACATTTCTCTTAAACTGTAAGGCAATTTTGAAAAATATTATTTTAATTATTTATCATATTTTATTTTATATAATTTGAATTTCTTCGTCGTATTCCTTCAATAGCGCTCAAGTTGATGAGGCTCTGAGACAAAAATGTCTTGACCTATTTCCGGAATTTAGGCAGAATGATACTGAACAGACAACTACTGAAAATTTTGCAGAAACAACGCTTCAAAATTTTAAAATTGAAACTACAACTGACGCAGAAACTACAACTGATGCAGTTCCCACTACGATTGATTCAAATGATATATTTTTAACTACAACTGACTCAGAAATTGTACAAAACGTAACAACCACTGAACGAGTAACAACTGAACATATTGTCAATGACTCAAGTGTTGAATCGACGACAATTTCTGATGAATTGCCTACAACTTCAAGTCTACCGCCAGTTCGAAAAGGCAAACAACTGGAAACTTCACCAGATGCTAATTTGATTTTGGACGAAATTCCGAGTGCTTCCAATGAAGCGTTACTTCGACTCATAAAAGATTTAACCAAAAAAGTAATTGATTATTTTTATTTATTAGTTTTGTTTTTTTTTTAAAAAAAATCTGAAACGTCTTTTGTTAAATTTTAATTTTTTAGATTGAAAATTTGGAATCTACTCAACGGAAACTATATGCAAACATTGACGACTTAACTAAAAAGGTAAATAGCTTTATTTATTAAAAGTAAAATAAAAAAAATATATTAAGTTAATTTATAGTTAATTCATATAGTTAAGTAAATTTTTAATTGTAGCTTGAAAATACGCCTCAAGTTGTGTCCCAAAAGGAAACCGTAGCTGACTTAGCGTCCGGCGACCCCGACTCTGCTGCACAAAAATTTAATAACCTTGTACAAAATGTGACCTCTCCAGAAGAATTAGGCAACGTTACCAAGGCAACAGTAGAAGAAGCTTTGGACCAAGGAGCTCCACCCACAAAAGTACTTGACTTTGCAAACAAACTTCCATCTCTTCCAGCTCAAGAAGTTGCTTACCAAGCGATTTCTGAAAAATTGAATGATTCGCAAAATCTTCAGGAGGAAGTATACTGGAAAGATATGACGCCGTACTGTCAACAAGCTGCGCAGAGTATTGGCCCTAATAATCCTTCGACAGTCGCACTGTACAACGTACAAAACCAAGTAAGTTGCTAAGTATTTCAAAAGGTGTTGACCAGTACGTTCTCTTATGTTTTAGTCTTTTGTTACATTTTAAGTTAATTTGTATTTTGAACAGATTTGTATTAATTTTTTATTTTTTCAGATTCGTCTTAACGCTGCTCGTCCCATTGCTCAAACTTCTGAGCACATTCAACAGGAAAAGTACCAACCTGCAGTTTTGACCTGGCTCGTAATGGTACGAGATATTCCAGATTCACCGCAACATTTAGAAGACAATATGCAAAAAATGATGTTGCGTACTTATGCTGGAAATCCTGTTAATCTTCCATTTGCTTTTCATTTTATTTTAATTCTCCCTCCTAATCAAGGCTACTTTAAACAAGTTGCGTATAAATGCTTAACGCAAGAAATGAAAGCAAACGGGCATTATTACGAGCCCTATGACCAACAACATGGATAAGAAGAACTTGTTTCTGAAACCCAAGCTTAACTAACCTGCAGAACTATTTTTTAGTTACCTAGGAATAGCATCTTAGAATTCCTTGTACCAAATAAATTTATTTTCAATAATAAATTAGGCAAGTGTTTTGTTTTGTTATTGAAAGCATCTACAAACTAGAAGAAAACCAATGTGACTGCGGTGGGTCTGCTGTATGTTACGTCCAAAAAAATTTGTTATTAAAAAATTTTTTTTGAACCAAAAATTTTTTTATTGCAAATTTGGATGATACAACAGTACAAGTAATAATCATCTGAACAAAAAATTTTTTCCGAGTTCTTCATTCAAGTTTTCTTATATTCAACTTAACCGAACATTGGATGATGTCCCTCGTAGTCATAATCAAATGAAACGTAGCCACCACCACCACCACCACTCGAGGTCGTAGTATTCACAGGTTTTTTACAAACTGAAGGCTTAGAGAGGTCAATATTAAAATCAAAGGCACAGGTAAGACTTTCTTGACATTCTTTACTGTCTTGACATCTTCCTCCATTTTTGACACTGTGTGGTTGAATACATTCGAAATTTACTGAGCACACGAGAGGCTCGAGGCAATTTGTAGAAGATGCACAGTGTCCTCCAGTATTTGACAAACAATTGATACCATCCTTGCAATCAGTCGCAGGCTTCTTATTGAATAACCACCTCGCTTCCGTCATTTTCATAATAATGCCCAAAATAAGAAGAAAACTCAAAACAAAACGGATTTTAGGCATTGCTGCAAATCAAATAAAATTTGCTTCATATAGCGGTTAAAGATATTAATCAGATTTTAATAAAATTGATTACTATTGCCTTTCTTTAAATTCCATTAATAATAATGTATTACCTGCTTGAATTGGAATAACACGTCTTTAGCCGAGACACATTTAACCTTAGCGTTAAATTAACGTTTAGTAAACCTACGCCGTTTCATTCCACTAAAATCACTGACTTATTCAGTTTTTTAAAGTTACACCTCAAATCTAATCAAGTTTTAATTGGTAGCAAACCTCATCATACTTCACTTAGTGACTCACTGTGGTTACTCCTTTTAACATTTATGGCTTCAATGTGATAAGTTGTAATTTCGATGTGTGTGCTGTGTAAATAAATTCATAATGCTTATATTTTTAGGAAATGTAACCTAAAATAAAGTTAAACTTTGAGGTAAACTTCAAACAAAATATACTTATATTGATAAAAAAAATATTTTGTACTAATGTTCAAGCAAATATTAAAAATATTCTTACGAGGGCGGTTCTTATTACTTAGAAATTCAAGTAAATTTGTTTATTTATTCTTAAAAAATGGAAAAAAGCGGATGGCGCCCTTTTTATCAAAATTTCAAACTTCCTCTTCCTCTTTGTAACCTAGTAAGTGGTGTAGATGAAAGTAAATCAAGCGAAAAGGCACGAATTCCGTTGTCGGTGATGAATGGGAAAAGACCTAGAGAAAACTGTAATTTATTGGAAAGAAAATGACCTGATTTATAAAATAAGAGTTTGAACTGTCGAGTCATCGTCAATAGAAAAAAAAATCGGAAGTCCAGATTTGGCTTATTTTCTCCCGCGTCTTTTCAAAAGATCCGGACGAGGAGGAGCAGGAGGCGAGGCCCAACAATGCCTTTTTATGCTGACTAAGTAAGTCCAAGTATTTGTCCCTGTTCACAAGAATGGCGTCACACGGAAATTTATTGCCAATCTTTCAATATCTCGCCCATAAGAAAAGAAAGGAAAAAAACGGACCTGGAGCTTTTGAACTTATAAGCGAAAAGTGGTGAGAAAAGGTAGAAAAGGAGCAGAGAGAAAGTCTGAGAAATTTCTGTCTAATAAATGTCGAAATGGAAAAAAAAAAGAGAAAACACAAAAAAAGAAAAAGTTCTTCTTCTGTTACAATTTTTTTTTTAAAAAATGCACCTCGCTGCCCAGTTGGTCCTAAATTTTATGTGAAAAACGAGATATATATTCCAACCTGTCAGACTTTGAAGGCCAAACAGTTCGTTTTTTTATTTGACAAATTACAAATGTTTAACTAATGTTCCAAATTTGTTAGAATTTTCATTTTAGATAAATTTTGACAAATAGTCAATCAATTGTTTCGAACGAGGGGGTATGATTTTATTTTATTACAAAATTAGGTTTTTTTGTTCTTAAAATTTTTGTTTTGAATGTCAAAAGTCTCTAATAGACTGTTGTATATTCATTGTTTGTATCAATCGATTCTTATTCCATCACAATTCGAAAGCAAATCGGTTCATTTCCTTGTAAATGACATTTTGAATAATTGAATTCTCTTCTAAAAAAAAAAAGGTCGCAGCAGGAGTCGACATCAGGTCTTTTACATAATAAAATAAAAGCGTTTGAATGAATTGTCATACGACTACTCACAAATTGAAATGAATTGAAATCCTTTGGGTTTAATTTGGAAAAACGAAAAGAGAGAGAGAGAAATGGTTTTCTTTTGTTGTGCATTTCAATAACTTTTGAAGAATAGTCTTCTAAATGTACTAATGTGGTAGGGTTGTATGGATTTGAATTAAAGTAAAAGCCCCACCTTTTCGTTTCCCAAATACCGGAAATCGCCTGCTGATGGGCTTTATTCTCAATTTCAATTTTGTTTTCAAACTTTCAATCAACTGGTCAATTCAAAATTGTCTTTTTTTTTGCAACTGTTACTGTAGATTTCCTGTTAAGAGTCTCCTCGTTCTCTAACGCAAATACCTCGAGTTGTGTGCTAAACGGGTTCTTAATTGAACCTGTACGGTACACGCCAGCTTCCAGATCAACCAAAGTTTCCCAGGAATGAGGCAGTTACCTGAATTCAAGGCAATATTCCTTGATAGTCTTGCAATCATTTTTTGCATATGAAGCATCGCTAGATAAAAAAAAATTTTTTTGCTCTCATAGGAATTTTACGGTACTCTGAAACAGGAAAGAATAGCTTAAGCCATTAGACTAAAAGTAGAAGATAGAAGCCATTCTAGAAGCAGGCATAGAATCATAATACTGTCAAAGAGGCAAGAGAAAGTCTTCTATTTTCATCTTATCTTAATTTTCTCCTCCTCTACACTTTTTTTTTCAACGCCCTTATTTTCAATCATGTTAACGAAACTTATATGTGTGGTAGAATTTTTTTTTTGTAAAAATGAAACGAGGATAAGGACAGTAAGTCGTGTTATGTCGAAATTATACAGCGTTCTTAAAGTAAATGAACTTGTGGAAGAATCTTTGCCAAAAAGTACCCATTTTGAACTCAATTTATTATGATTAAAAGTCTGCCTGATTGTTTTCTTCTAACAGAATCCATTTTCTGGCAAGTAAACTTGAAAATTTGTGAGTTTTTTTTTTTTAAAAAAAAAAGTAGTTGAAACTAAAAAAAAAGTTTTCTAACCTACATTATAGGTTCACAAAAAATATTTTGGTTGATTCTACGTTGCCGTCACCCTTGCTTTCAAATTTGTCTTCATAAAATCGAAGGGTAGTAAATTAAAGTGATGCAGTAAATTTTTTCAAGGGCGTGTTACCCTTAAAAAAAAAGAAAAAATTTCCACAAGATTTGAGAAAAAAAAACATAAATGTACCCGCTTTTCCTCAAATCTCACTCTGCCCCATGAGATACAATCAGGAAGCATGAGAACTTATTTATGAAGTGACGGTCTAGCATGCCACTTACTAATAATAACAAAGCTACAGCGTGATTAATATAAGAGCCTGCATGCTTTTTGAACACTAGAAAATTTCTAGAACGGGGTAGGAAGTATTAACAACAGTGAAAGCTAAAGTGAAACTTTTTATCATAAAAAATACTTTTTTTTGTAAGTTGAAATTATTTATAAATAGTAAAGAGGTCAGACCGAGTGCCAATGCCAAAGTAATGGGATAACTGTGCTTAGAATTAAGAAAAATAATAGTTTTTTAACAGAAGTTGACAGAAAGTTGTCATAGCGAGGCGTTGCTATGGAAAACTACAAATGATTGAATAAAAATCTACTCAGCGTTTATTTTTTTTTTTGAGTAGAAAATAGAGAAAGGTGAAAAAGATCTCATCCGTTTGCTTTCTTTTTCTTCTCTGTTGTTTTGTCTACCATTGAATTTCTCTGGAGAAACTTTACCTGTCAGAACAAAATGGTGAATAATGACTAGAGAAGTTCTGGAGTGTTTGTTCTTCACTACAAGAAAAAGCGACAGGAAGGGAATAGAACTTAATGACTTCAAAACGCTGTTGTAGAAAATAAAGAAAGGAGTTCCCAATGGAAGTGGATATGGACTCAAATTAATGACCAATTACAGTAAGACGCCTCGACACTACCAGTTGGGGAAATTCAAAAGATATTCATTTCATTCTTACAATTTTTAGAACTTTCTAACCCTCCCTTCTTCAAATCCTTGAACCTTGAATGGAAAAGGTACACCATAGTCAGAAGCATGTGAGAATTACTCTCCAGGGTCATTTTCCAGGAGTGCTAGGTGATATTTTAAATCGAGAAGAATGGCACGTGGTTACTCGTAATACTTTGCAATTTGACTCGAATACGTGTAAATGACTGACTAGGCGTATACAAGTAATTCGATTGTTCAATAAGTTATATTGTGGGTTTTCATAAAAAGTTTGTAAAGTTGAACAACAATTGGTAGGAGTAAAAACTGGTAGCAGAGGTCATTGACCTTGCAATAATTTTAATGAATAATCTTTAAAGTTTTTTGTTTGTGCCTCTTATTTTTTCATAATTTAAAGAAAAGTATCTCCGTAAAGCTTCTTTCTGGAAGGCTACAATTTTTTTATACGCAATCTAGAATATGATGTTTCGATTTTTTGCAAAATTTTGAGCAGATTGACAGCAACTAAGAAACAAAGTGACATCCAGCTTGAATTTCGCGATTCCTAGAATTCGTTAAATCCAATCTTATACCGGAAGTTTGTGATCCTGCACTTTCTCTCATACGTATTCAGGCTCACTAAACAATATCATCGAGTTCATCGGGTTTGTTGCTATAAGGAAGCGAGTCTCCTACTTGCAGGTCATCTGTCTGAAATACAAAAAAACGAGGTCAACAAAGGTAACACTAAGCAACGAAAACTTTAGTTATTGTAACAACAAGATTCAATTTCAATTTTGTTTAGGAAATTTGAAAACTTTTAAAAGTTGAATGGTTTCAGATGAAAAGAGAAAAAGTTTCAGGTTTGAGGAGATGGCAGAAAGATGGCGCGAAAGTTTGGCCTACATAATAAAAATTAGCATTCAAAACGCTGGTTGACCACTAAAACTTATTCGCAGTAAAAATTGAGCTTTACCAAAAAACGTAAATTTTTTAAAAGCTATTTATTTCATTATTCGTAAAAATTTGTAAGAATTAAAAAATTGTTAAAATTAAAAAAGAAAATTTGTGTTCGAATAATTGTTCTGTAAAATCCTTTTGCGTTCATTTTTATAGAATTTTTCATGTTAAAAAGTAGGTTTAAATTGAATTTTTGAGTAGTAAAGTCATTTTATTTTTTATAAAAATGTTTAATTTTTTAATGTTTTTTTATAGAAGATTGAAAATCTTTGCTAGCTGATTTAGTAGTTCGACAGGATATAAAGTTCATGAAAGTTGAAACCTCGTAGACTGAAAACCACCAAGCCTTGATCACTTTCCCTGAAACTTTTCAAATCTCTTGTATTTTCTAATTATTTTCCCTCGCTTCCTTTTGACTACTTTCTCCTTTCGCCCCACCGAAGCCAAAGCAATATTTGACAGAGAAGATTTTGAAAATTAAACCACCATGAAAGCAAAAGGCAGAAGGAAAAAGGGCGAGAGGTAAAAACTTTTCTCGAATCTGAAACTGAGATTGGATCTTTTTCCCTTTCATTTTCTCGAGGGCTAGACCCTGCTGATAGCAATAAGAGAAAGTTAGATGAAGTGCATTGGTTTTATTAGTTGGCTTCTTTACAAAGGTTTTTACAAAACTTTTACCTTCCAGGAAAAAGGAACCGTCGCATGAAGTTGCCCAAAAATTGCTTTCTTTGTCTTTAGCTAACATTTTTGTTTGTACAGCCACTCACGGGTACATGACTTATGATGTAAAAAAAAGTTAATTTTTTAAAAACAAAAGAATGTTCAATCACAACATATGTTTTAGGCTACAAATAAATGTCAAAGTAATTATGTGAGTCATGTAGCACATACCCAAACGTAAAATGGACGCGTTATGTGTCATTTACTTGACTGCCAAAACTTTCTAGGCTGAAAGACACATTTTTGAGGTACTTTTGTCACAGTTTCCATTTTGGGAATGCTTAGTCAACTGACACGACGAGAAGCAATGCTTCATTAATGTTTTTTTTTTTGGAAAAACCCGACAATGACTCAGATGCTTGTATTGCAAAATGACTTCGATTCATTTCAGTAGACATCTTATAGTACTTTACTAAGAATTTCTTGAAAAATACCAAAAAATACCAAAACCGTTTCACAACTAAACATATATTAACTTGTTGACAGATACAAATCTTACAAACGGTTGAGACATTCAGGCCAAATATATTCAAAATTTAGGAATATTTCACAGAAACAATTTTGGTTTTAATTCCTAGTTCAAAGGAAACTTGAGCATTTTTGTGGCATCATCTCAACTCTTTTTTTCTTGCAAAAGAGTCAAGACTTTTGGGTTTTAGACTAAAAACTTTATTTTTTCTTGAAAATCACTTTATTCCTATTTTCTTTCTACTTTATGACTCGTGGCGCCTGGAAGATTAATTGGGAAGAGTAATTAATGTAGACAGAGTTGGCCTTAGTCCTTTACGACTATAAGTTTAAGTAACGTAGTAGAAACGTGAAGCAAAAAAAAGAGCCAGGAATTGGTGAAACTTTTCCCAGTTGGCACAGTTGGTGGTTTGGAATGCTTTTATTTTTATTGAAGACTCCTTTGGCCCATCCTTGCATTTATTTCAGTACTCAAAATGAGTAAATTTTACTCTTCACATATGTTGCTAAGGGAGAGGAAGAGTGGGGAAAGTTGAATGAGCTTTCAGTGAAAGTAGAGGCGGGAGAAAGCAAAATCATTAAATGTTCACTTTATATGGGTTGCTTTTTAGTGTTATGAGGCAAACACGACGGACCATGTTCTTAAAGGTTGGAGAAAGACTTTAATTGCCTCCAAATGCCTCACACGCAACCAAAAGTTAAGGCAAAGGACTTTTTACAATATGTGAAAAGCCCAACCGGCCTGTTTCTTATCCAGAAACTTTTCCCGTCTTCAAAAAATTTCTGGGTAGAAGAAAAAAAAACAATAAAAAAGAAGAAGAAAAACTCACGTTTTACTTTATTGTTTAGCTGTTTGTTAACCTCTTCGAATTTTGTAGACTCCAATTTAACTTACAACAGGTAACTCACCGTTATGGCTACCTGTTGTCAAACCAAGTAATCACGTCACGTGATCGGCGTTTACTTAAACCTTAACCAAATAAACCAAATGTTTGCTTCGTTTTTTTACTTGAGCTACGCAAAAGATTAGCCTCAACGCTATAAATTCTACAGTGCGTTTTAAGTAAAAACGTGGAGAAAGTTATTGAGTAAATTTCTTCGTCATTTCGATAGACTATGCGGTGGTTACAAAGAAGGTAAATGATTTTGCCTTCAAAATTTTCTGATCTATAACCGCGGTAAATCGTCTTTGTAATTTCACCATTGAGATACAAAGAGGAGAGCGTTTGGTAGTAACCATGGTAACGAAAGATTGAAAATAAAATTGGTTTTGATTACATTGTTGTTTCTTTGTCAGAATTGGTAGTAAGAAGTAGAATTGATGAGAAATAAATTATAACTTATCATCAATCCTGTCTCGGTACAAACCATGTTTTTTTCTCACGGATCGTAGAGATTAAACGTACACTTTTCCCTTAGTAAATTTATGACACTTTATAGTTATTTTGAGCTGAGGGCAAAAGGAAAGAAGAGAAAATGGAGAGAAGTTATAAATCTTTTTTTTTCCCTTGAGTTAGGATATTTTTCCTGTTTTCTTTTATACTTTTACTATTTTCTTTTTTACTCCATTTTGAAAATGTGGTGTAGAAGTTCAGTAAAAGTTAGGTCAGGCTTGAGAGAAGAAGGGAAGCTCGATTTGGAATGAAGTGAAAGCGCACTTTGTCATCTTACAAAGTTCAACGCTGTCCGAATAAGTTTTGAAAAAGTGGAAGATAATACTTTTGAGCACTGTAGCTTAGTCCTCTACTTTGAGCTTTATTCATTCGAATCAAGAAAAAATAACTCGGGAGTAAATTTTTTTGCTTGTAAACATACTATGTAGTAAGAGAAAAAATGATATTTACAATTTTACTTATTTTTATTATTTTTCAACAAAAAAATACACTTAGTTTTTCCCATAAATTTTAAACGATTGTGTTGCTATATGACTTAACACTTAACTCCCCCCCCCACTCCATCCCCCGCACCCATGCTTTCTTCCATTACTCATTCGCACTCTTACATTTTTCTTAAGACTTTTATACTTGTGCAACTTATGTTCTGGTTTTTTCTTTTTTTTTCATGAGTAGGTGGTTTCCACTTACGCGTTTTTACCTTTTAGTAAAAATAAAAAAGTATATGGGAGTTGATAAGGAATAACTTTCCGGTCGTAAGTTTTTCTTTTTGACGGATTCACAACAATAGTAACAAATTTTAGGAAAGCTCTCTTTTTGCGTGTTTATTTCATTACGCGACTACAAAATATAGTTGAAGAATACTGCGTAAGGTTTTGATAAAACAAATTTTTCGGTTTATACTTTTTTTTTATTAACCGCAAATTTAGGTTGACAAGCATGCACGCAAAACGTATTAGATTAAAACACTTTTAGTAATAAAAGCAAAGTTTGTAAGGTTAAAACTAGTATTTTGAAAAAAAAAAATTTGTAAATAAAATTCTTCTCGTCGAATAAGCACAAAGTTGGTTGGAATTCGATGAAAAAGCTTTAACGTCCTCGAAAGTTAATTGAGCTGATGCTTTTATAATTACGAAAAGTGGTTCAATCCAACACATAAACTAAACTTTTCGTTACAGTTTCATGGTTGTTCAGAAAATGCCCTAGAGAATTTAAAAAGTCATTCAATTTCTTCATGAACAAATAGGTCTAAAATGGGTAGTAGGTCTATTTGCACACCTGCTTCCTTCCTGTATTTTCTGAAGACAAAAAAGGAAATTGTCTTTTGTAAAAGTGAGCACAGACGGTCAATTGGTTATTTTGGATGTCTAGTCTAAGTACATCTAGGGCAATAATGCTCACAACTCCTTTCCTCTTGACTTTATTAGTCTGTTAGGTTAGAACTAACCTAAGGACTTTTACTGTATTGTTGTTCTAGAAGGATTGAAGGAAAATAGCTTGCTTTCACCGCCTGCCGTCTCAGGGGCCTACTTCACAATCTATTTTACAGTCAGCCTTCTACTGCTCCCTTTTCCCATTTCATTTCCTTTTCCTACTTTCGATCTTGTCAGGTCAGACTACAGTTTTGGTTCAAGTATTTCTTTGTATCAAAAGTAATAGTTTTTAAAAATCAAACTATCTCTTGTACTTTCGATATTAAAAAGAAACTGAGGATTTTATTTGGAAAACAAAACAATTTAAGTTGGAAGTTAAAATTTTGAGGCTAGAAAAGATATTTTGACTAAAAACTAAAGAGAAAGTTTTTCACAATTTTGTTGACCTAACTTGTATGCTTGGAACTTTGAAAAGCCAATAATGAAAGTTGAGTTTTGGTCATTTCCTTTTGGTAAATTCATCTAGTACTTCGTCGTAGAATACGGGGTCATCAAACAAGGTCATTAGAACAGTAGCAATAAAAGTGTGTACATCGGGAAGTCGAGAGTGAACTTTCACCTGCTTTTACAAAGAGCTTCTAGGAATTAAATTTTTTAAATTACAAATGAACAACAAGTAAATAATATTTATTCATTAATTCGCAACGTATTGAATTTAACTCAATAGGAATTCAATTGAATTTTCAACCACTCTGCATAGCACTTCTTTGCGTCAAAACCCTAACGATAGCTATTACTTGCCTAAAACCTAACGTACACGCCTCCTCTCTTTTTACCCGCTCTAATCAAATCCGCCAATTCTCGCAGTAATTGCCTCAATTTTGAACAAAGAATCTCGAACAGTTATTAAGTTGTCGTTTGAGCATTTTTGTGCATTGAGCCTCAAGGAATAAGATCTCTTACTCGTCCAAAAAAAAAATTCAAGACGACTGGTCTTCTAGATCTTCTATAAGAATCCTCTTTTGGATTATTTACTCCTCCTTGCCTTAGTACACTCGAGATTGCATGGAGAAAAGCGAAGAAAGGGGAAAAAGTCGTTGAATTTAGTCCTTCTCTCTCCATTGTATCCCTCCCTTGAGTGAGTTTGATTAAAGGTTTAGTTGGGAATCTTGCCGAGTGGCTCGTAATCATTTCATGCTCAAGCCTCTTTTCCCATCTGCTCCACTGATTTCTTTCTCCTACTACAAAGTGGAACAAAAAGAGTCGTAATGATCCCTAACTAAAAATACTGAACCCAATTTGGCACACGTTGTCGACGGAAATCATTCATGCACGCAAAATAAGAATGTCAAGCCTCTCTCTCTCTCCCTAGTTGAGCCTTATTTTTTTTTTAAAAAAAATAAGAGGGAAGTTCAACTCGATCCTAGATGAAGGGCCTTGTTAGTGGAAATGGAGGGCTACACGCCTACACAAAAAATAGGCTGGTTTCACCTTGCTTTCTTTTTGTTAAAAAACAAAGCCTTTAGCTTTAACCTAAACCAAAAGGGAGAATATAGATTTTTAGGAAATAGATGGAAGCTATGGCAAGGCCTAAATTTGAGAGTGGTAAGTACAAATTACTGCTGGTGTTGTTATTATAGTGGTGTCTATTTGAAAAATTATGGTATTTTGTACTGAGTAGTAAAGAAAAAGATCAAATTGAGAAGGAGGTGTCTTGTGTGTAATCATATTTTATCATCTATCTTGGGTAAGAGGCAAAGAAGTGGAAGAGAAAGTGAAGGAGAAAGCCATGTGGTTTCAGTTTGAATTCACAGACTTATCCACCTACTTTTCTCGTCTAATAAAGTTTTTTCAAGGGTTGTGACATTGTAAGTTTCGAAAATATTCGTTACTATGGCAACATTTCTTTCAATATAAGCATCAAGTCAGTTGACGTGTCAACGTCAAAGTGACTAAGTGGGACGCGGTTTGTTGGAGCTATAATTTCATTTTGGGAAAGGAGGAAACACTGGTTTTTGTCCGTTTAGAACTTAAACTTAGTACATTTTTTTTTGAAATTCGTAATTCAACACGTGCTAGATAGTTAGCCGAGTTAAGTTTAAAATTTTTAGAAAAAAAATCCATTATGTTGGAATTTTTGAACAAAACTTTTAACACATCCGGGTGCCGGCTCTTACTTTTGGAATTTAGAAAGAAATGAGGTCAACGACACGAATTGGAAAAACTAAAAAATTTGGTGCGTTGAAAATTGATTGTTAAAAAAGGAATGTTAAATGGTTGAAAATTTATCCAAGTTCTCAGTTCACTTTTTTTTTCGAAGAGAAAAAAGATCTTACTTAGCACTCTCTTCTTTAGAGATAATTATCGAAAAAAATTGGCACAACTCAAGGAATCTAAAGTTGAAACACTTTTTTAAAATTTAAAAAAAATTTTCAACCCTTTGGTTTTACAGCCTTTTTCTTGTTAAGCGCCTCATGTCAGTCCGTCACTTAAAAATCTTTCGTCACTTGTAATCAGTCTAAATTCAACTAAAATTTTCTTGTCTCCTTTTTGTGCTTAAGTCAATGAGTGACAAGGAGAATTTGTGCCTTTTAAGTGAATTAGTGAAGGAAAGAGGGATGTTATAGGGAATAAAAATAAAAGAAATAAATTTTAATAAGACCTCATCATAGTTCCAGCTAAAAAAAAAGTAGTAGAGGAAGGGGATGAGATGACAGGTTCTGGAAGAGGACAGATGTAAGTAGGTTTGACATGAGAAAAAGGAATGGGAATGTACTTGTATTAAAGATGAGGATCTCAACCTAAATCTTCTTTTCTTGAGTCAGTCAAAGGAAATTCAGCGACACAAGTCTGGAGTTCTCCTTACACACTCATTCGCAGAATCCAGATGTCTTCTTCAATTGGAACTGACATCTTCTTCTGCTTCTTTTCCTTCATCTTCTTTTTTTTTCTCTTTTTTTTTTTATGCTTTACCTTCTTATGATCAAAAACAGTGTTCGATTTTTCCCAAATTGAAAAAAAAAATCCGTACCACTTATTTCCAAATTTTTTTTATTTTATTCATACTTTCTCCAATTTTTACAAATTTTGCCCAACTCTGATATATTAAGCATTCAAAGGCAGGTAACTGACAACGCAAAATGACAAAACTTGCTAAAGTTTTTCAAGATTTTTTTGAGCTTCGACATATTTTGCCCAATTCCCCCAAACCCAGAGCACCGACTTACCCTGGAAAGAAGATCTGCCAAGAAAAATTATTTTTGAAGTGATACGATCCTTTAGCGTAAGAGATGTGAAGCTAAATAGCTCTAAGGCTTTGAAAAATAAAGTTCATCCAGGTTTTGTGGTTTTTTAGTTTATGAATTTCTATTTTAAAAAAAAAATTGGCGTAGGAAAAGAAGTCTTTCGGTGATTGAAATGGATGTGAGTATTGAATGAAATTTTCTAATGAGGTTTTGAGATTCTCATATGTCATGTCATGCCACATGTCCAGAAAAAAAAGTAATGTCATTTCAACTTGACTCAAGTCCAATTGACTTACTTTACATTGAGTTACTTGACTATGTAGTTGAATTTTGTAAATCGTCATCATCTTATTTCCTTATATTCTTTCTGTATGTGACAGATTGGAGATTTTTCTGTCATTTACTTTCTTTTTTTACTTCGTCTTTTTCTTCAACCTGTAATTGACAGTTGGATAAGCATGGGTTGATAATAAACAGTAGTACCACTTACAGAGAAAAAAAGACAGATATAAATAACACGCGCGTCTTCTTCGTCGTAACTCAAATCTCATTAGGAGTAAAAAGAGAGACGGCACGTGTCGAGAAGAATATGACGTGGGTGTCGTCTTTTTTTTCTTAGAAGGGAAAGTAGACTTGACATGTAAATTACGTAGCAAAGTAATTGGTTAGGTCATTGGACAACGGTTAGTTTTTTTTGTTCCTGACTATAACCCACAAATTCCTACCAAGCGGCTTTCAAAAAACGCAAATTTACTTTTCCGCAATATTTTACCGAATTTTATAAAGTCTACTTTTTTTTTCGAAGAAAAAAAGTAGTATTGTTGTCAAGGTGATAAGCTTTTATCGCTCAAAATAAACGAGCACTATGGTTTAAGTGACGTTTTTTTTCAGCCACCCCCTCCCTCTCTTTGACTTCCTAGTTTTCTATACTTTTTCAATAGGGTGTTGATTGGGTTTCAAGTTTTCTCTTTTCTTAGAAAGTTGATAAGGTGATAAAAGTTCTACTAAATCATGCTACACTTCTTAATCGAAAGAATGCCGCTAGTTTTCACTGAATTTTTTTTTAAACAAAGTTGATATATATTTCCTACCCGTTTTCTATTGATATCTCTGCTAAACGTAAACTTACGTTTCAAACTAGGACGCTTTTGTCAACAAAAGACATTTGGCCTCAGAGATTTGTTTAATGTCGACATTAGTTCAACACTTGTAAGTTGAGTCAGGATACACTGTCTTTATTTTACTTTCGACCTTAATCGGGTTTTGCTCACCAGAAAAATACTCGAGGCTAAAACGACTTCTTAATGAAACTTTGACCGTGTTTGGTTCAATTGGCATTTCAATTTTGAAGCCCGTTGTAACTTTCCTTGTGTACATTTACTTTTCGTTTCTTTTTGAAATTTCCAGATGCTAGGTTTTAGTTTTTGACCTGCAAAACTTTAGCTTCTTTGCTGTGACATAGAAGATGAAGACATTTATTGCCAGGAGGGTTTTGTTGAAGCTCAATTTCTAGGCCGTACTACTGTAGATAGAGAATGAAGGCTTTTCCCAATAAAGTCTCTCTTCTTGGGAAATGTAACCGAGTGACGATAAAAGTCCATTAAAAAAATCAAATTGACAAAAATGGCAAGATCGAATTTCATTTTTTTTTGGGGACACAAGAAAAAAGAAAGAAGTTTAACTTTAATTTTCAAAAGGTCTGAAATTGAGCTGCCTCGAGAGTTAATCTGTGAGGAGAGAAAGTTGAAAGTTTTTTTTTCCCCAAACGACCCACAATGTCTTTCTTTTTCAGAAGGCTACTGTTTCAAAAAAAAAAAGTATTCGAGGTGAAAGCAAGAAGGCGAGACAAAGTGTCGTAAAGTCCTTGGGGGCAGAGAAAGATGGAGTCTAGTGACGGTTCTAGTAAATCCTAAAGTCTGTCGTTTTTTTTCTTAAAAAAAAAGAAGAATGTTTCAATTTGATGAATTCTGAAGAGGGTGGGGGGAGGGGGGTTACTTTCTCTGACGGTAAAAGCATCGGAACGTGTTCAAGATTTTGAGTATTTTTCTTTTGGCTGGTTTGTAAGAATTTGCCAATTTACCCTATAGCTTTTGGTAACAGCTTTCAATTTTCACCAATTGAACCAATTTCACCATCTTCCTTTCAGAAAAATATCCACTAATTATTTGCAAAAATTCAAAAAGGCTCATTAGTACAACCAAAAAAAAAATGAAACGCGATCAGATCAACCCTCAGCGCACAACTTAAAACGTCAATGACTTAAGCCTGACTCGCTAAACGCACAATAAACTAACTATACGCGACAAGGAATAAACTCAGATTTCAACAAAATGAAGCCTTTTTGGAAAATTGACCTTATGACCTTTGCTTTCAAAATTGGGCTAGCTTAAAAAAATTCAACCTTTTACTGTCAGAAAAGAGGGCTAGTGTCTATTAATCCTAAGTCGTGAGCCCATATACCGCTAAGGGCAATTGAGTGAAAAGAAACGTAATGGAAAGAAATGTTAGGCTGTGGAAACATCAAATCAGGAAATATTGGAATGGGAAATGGACTTAAGCCTGTGGTGCTTTCATGCTGGTTGGTCTAACCTAACTTTCAGTCTGTTCTCTTTTATGGCATTACCAACTTCTGTCTTTTCCATTAATGGGCACGCGGACCTTTTGGTTCATGAAATGACGGTTGATACGAAATGCCCGCGAGAAACTGAAGTGTGGCTTCCTTGATCTTTTCCCGCATAGTATAGTCACTCCTTGCACTTGACATCTTACGACCACCGGAACCTAACGCACATAATTCCATGAAAAAAGGGTCTCTTTCCGATGAACTTGGCTCTTGGGCAAATGATTCGTAAATGTAAAGAGCAAAAGTAAAAGTCTTGATTTTTTAGGACTTCTATCTTTTATATGCTTTCTAAAAGTCAAGTCGTGTTGTGTCAAAGCTTGGTGAATAATTTTACAGCAAGTTACCATTTCTTGATGAATTTCATATTTGTTTGAATTTAACTGATGTTTTAGCGTTTTTTCAGACTTTTTTTGAGGTTTGACCTCATCTGGATAGTTAGATTGAGCATTTTTTTTTAAAGATTTCGTTACATTTTACTTGATTAGTCCCACATTGTCTATAAATTTCAGACATGTACTCTTTTTTTTTGTAACTGATGGAACTTTGCACAAGATAGAAAAGAAAAGTTGGAGGTTTTAGGTTTCGCTAGACGTTTCCGTGACGCTTTGTGTTCTGAAAGTAAGATTTGCTTTCTTTATGCCACACGTCGTCTTTCTTCTTGCTTTCCATTAAGCTCAGGCATGAGGTAAGGTAAGTAGTGGAGTTAAGTTTC
Organism: Rambutanura hunanensis; assembly: GCA_019776465.1. Taxonomy (NCBI): domain Eukaryota; kingdom Metazoa; phylum Arthropoda; class Collembola; order Poduromorpha; family Neanuridae; genus Rambutanura; species Rambutanura hunanensis. The sequence goes on along the minus strand of JABASK010000004.1, from coordinate 132,837 downwards.
TTTTGTTAAGGATTCCAGAGAAGACATCCCAGAAGGGAACCAAAAACCTGATTAGCCTTTTCGCATTCATTAGTTTTTGGATGTCAGAGTTTCGAAGAACGGAGAGCCAGTGCGCTTTTCTTCCTTATTATTAACTTTTGAATTCTAAAGGCTTCCTATATTCCCTGTCATAATTTCATCGAAACATGCAAACCTAAGAAATAGTGAACTTTTACATTCCGTCTTTGTCAGTAGAGAAAGACGCCTGGCAGGGATTCTCCCTTGTGAATGATGGCTCCCTTCCTTTTCTTATTTTAATTTAAACGTCTTTTGTTCACTCAAGGTGAAAGTTGGGTCAATACCTGAAAAACTATCTGAAAGATTAATTCTAAACAAAAGACTTTTGGTTTGAATTAGACTCATTGTTGAAATCAGATTAGAGCTGAGCGACTTTAAAAGGAAGTTGAACAGATAGAAAACAAAAGTAGCGACTGGCCGCAACTAGATCGATCTTAATTTTTTTTAAGAGTTGCAACCTAAACCAGTTAAATTGAAATTTATATGTAACATTAGCAATAGCTGCAAATAAAAATGTTAATTGATGACGTTCAGAGATTTCAGAGGTCAATAACATTTCCCATTTTTGAAGGTTAATACGTAAAATTTTAGGTGTTATTTGAGGATATATCGAGAAAAAGCTCAGAAGTAAATTTTGAAATAGAATAATTCACGCACGTGATTTAAGGACGACGAAGCTTCCTTTGTGACTGCGATTTAAAGTGAATTAAGTGCTCAGATGAGGAGGCTTTTTTTTTATAGAAATTCCAATTTTCTCTTTTTTTTTCAAGTTAAAAGAGCGGAAAACACACATATCCTTTCAACAGTTGTGAAACGTGAGGTTTAATATGGTGAAAGTTAGAGGGAAAAGAGAAGATTGAAAGCATTTTATTGATTGAAGATGGAAATGAAAGGAGGAAGATGACGGCTGATGGAAAAAAGCAGAGAAAAATTGAATAGCTTAATGATGTAATAAAACGATTTTCAAGATTCAATTCATGCTCCTTTTTCTTCCATGCATACGTAACTAACTTTTCCTTTTTTTCAAGCTTGTCAACTTTCCAAAAAGGACGAGAAAGTCATTTTTAAAAGAAGACCATGTGTGCAAAATGCTAAGTGACTCACCCCCGCCACCCCTTCCCCTTCTCCTGCAGTTTATTTTCATTACCAATAGAGGTGAAATTAAACTAACCTTTGACCTTGACAATACTAAATTTACCACCCCCCAAATTTGTAGTTCCTCAGCAGTACAACCATTTTTTAACTTTAGATTTGGTGAAAGTGAAACGAGAAAATTAGAATGAAAACTTTTGCTGTGAGAAAAAAGGCTTCCGAAAGAAAATCCGCTTAGTTGGAAATATTGCACCGTTATTGCCATCAAGGGAATAGATCTTCATCCACCCAAAATGTTGGGCATATGGCTTTTCCACAGGCAGTTTAGATCCTAAGAAACTAACCTGGCGTAAAAGCAGACACACATTATTCTCTGCTCACTTCCAATTCTAAAGGGAAAAAGAGAAAGCGGCAAAATTTAAAAGTCAAGGAAAAGAACCAAACTTTAAACGGGTTTTCGTTCCTTACCAGCTTTTTCTTTATGGTTTTCTACTACTTTGAAACAACATTCAATTGAAATGAAAATTGCTTAAAAAGATTTATCAGGTGGTAAACACAAATCACTTTCAATTTACATTTAAAGTTTAACCTAACCTAACTTAATTTACACAAACTCACCTTTGTGGCTGTTACGAATTGCAAACGCGCCTGCGTGTGCTCGTCGTAGATTTAGTTTAATCACTGATTCTACCATGCGGTGCAACAAAAATGACAAATTATTAAACTTCATTTTCTTTTAGTAAAACCTATCGGTTCCTTACCACAGGAAAAGTGTAGCGAATTTTAAAAATTGACAGTTTTACTAAAAGTGTTGAGACTGTAGAGGATGTGAAGTAATAAAGTCGCTGCTCCTTTATTTTTTTGGTAAGAGGAAATTGGTTTTTTTTTTCAGGAAAGAAAAAGGAGTGAAAGTCAAAGAGAAATGGGTTGTATGAGAAAGTGAAATTAACCTTTTGAAAGGGGAAAGTTGAGAGGTATCATTGGAAGTAATGTGTACCAGAGGCAATAGTGAGGAGCTAGGTCCTTTTATTAGCAAGGAATGGTAAGTACTTGGTACTTTCTCCTGGTAAAAGTAGTGGCTTTGAATTCAATCGTGTATAAAAGATAAGGAGAAATAGAGCATTGTGTCAATATTTGGTCAGGAAGGGAAAGAGCAAACAGAGCCTCAGCTTAAACCTTTCTCCTCCACTTTCTCCTCGACAACCCAGAACGAATCTTCGCGGTTTTCAAGACTTCATTCTCATTTCCAAACCAATGAATTGAATACCAATGCCATCACACTCCAGAAACCCCCCCCCCCTCAACATCCTCCCCACCCCTCCTTCCAACCCGCCTGGTTTTTTCGGAGAAATCCACGGGTATTGGGAAACACAAACAAGTAGTGTGTGTGTACAGTAAATGCAAGTTAGGAGAAAGCAATTTCTGTCCATTGTATCAACTTCTTTCGTTTCAAAATTTACCTACCCCCCCCCCTCCCCACTTTTACAAAAGGTACTTTTTTGCAATTCTTCTTCAAACATATTTTTTTTTAAAAAAAAGACTAAACTTTAATATTTTTGAATATGCTCTTCTACGTTATAAAAGTAAAAACGAAGCAGACGATAAAACGGTTTGCATTTTGTAGTGAAGAAAAAATCACAACAGAGTTCATTTTTTATTACAAACCTTGTATTAGTAAAAAAAAATGAGCGGGAAAGCAGATGAGCTTGGCTTCTTTTGAAATATGAAACGAAAAGGGTTGACTTATTTTTTTCTATTCATTTTGTGGTTCGTTCTCTTCATTCTTTATGACTTTGGTGTTTACTAGCCTTGTCTTCTTTTTTTGACTATTTTACTTATTGCGTAGCTTCTAGTTTAAATGGAAAAGACACAAGTTTTAGTACGTTCAGGTCTTGACACGAAGTGTCGAAGAGCCTTCTGATTCGTTCTTTCAAATCTAGTGAAATAGAAGCGGCTTCCTTCCAATATATATTCCTTGTACGAATAGAAAGGCTCCTTTTTGATTTATAAACTTTTCCAATATAAATTGTATTTTATTTGAAAGAGTCAAGAGTTTATTTTACGGGTTCCAATACAGTCGTATATTTTTTCGGGTTTCTTTTCCCTTCCCGTGTAACGCTTAAACTTTCACCCGCTCCTACGGATTAACTTGTTTTTTCCCCAAAATATTTGAAAACTCTGATTTTTACGACTTATGGTATCGTGTATTCGGTTCTGATAAAATTTTGAGGATTTAGAATTGAAATGGAAGGATCAAGAACTTGTCAAACACTTGCTTTACGATTTTATTTGAAAACTTGTGCAAGTTCATATGTTGAGTACAAAGGTTATAAATTTGAGTCAAATTTTGTTACTTTGACTCCAATTTTGTTCAACTCAATTCCTACTAAAGCTTGTGAATCAAATATTGTGCTTGCTACTGCAGAATGGAGAAGAGTAGATTTTTTTTTGTAGAATTTTAGTTTCATACAAAAAGCTCAAATCTTACTAAATTTTGGTGAGTTACATATTTTTTAAAATTTGGAAAGATTTCAAAATTTTGAAGAGTTATATTGGTTTTTGGAGAGCGTATAGCTTTAGGAAAGAAAAGTACAATGTTACGAGCATGATACAAAATACTTCTCAGTTACAGTTTCCTTATATGAAAAATGCAAATGATGCCGACTTCAAAATATTATATTTGAAGTGTGCGCCGCGACTTCTTCGAAGATTTCTACATTTTGAAAATCTGGCATTTGAGCTCAGAAGTCCATTAATATTCGGGAAGGAAGAGTCGTCATATTAGAAAAGGCTCCGGGTCGGAGACGTGCTGAGTGATTGGACGGGCCCGGCTGTTTTGTGGGTCTCAACAAGGATTACCATAAAATCTAGCCAACTTTCTCCTCGAGACTGACTGCGTGAAGCAAATTGAGACTTTTTGAATAAACTTTGGTTATTCCCGCCCTTTCCAATTTCCTTCTTTCCTTCGAGCAACAGCTAGGTCCTACCACACGCGCAACTTACTAGAAAGTACTAGCTGACTACACTAGAAAAAGGACAAGAATTATTTTTGTCACATTTCTCGCAGGCCATTTGCACTGAAGGAGAAAAGTCGAAATTTTATTTTTATACGCTTCCTTCAAATGGCACGGAGAGAAAGTCATAAGAAGAGGGGAAAGTAAAGAGCTTTTTCCCATCATCTCTCTCGCTTCACTTTTTTTTTCTCTACCGTGCACACCCGTTCGAACAAATGCACTTTTTGGCAAAGCCAAAACCTCATTCCCTATTCTTCACTGGGTTTATTTTAATGGATCAAAACAAATTGTCCGAAAATGACAACCCGGGAGCTCTCCTGTTTCGAGTGGAGGAAAGAGCAATACCCGGGTATTCTTGGTAACGTCAGTTTTTTTACGTCTTGAGACGCGACTTCTTGGAGAAAGTGGGGGTGGAGAAAAAATATTCTGGGAAAAGAATGTGAATTTGGCTTAATTGAATTTTTTTTTCTTGAGAACGCAAAGGGTCAGTTACCCGTGAGCCGTTCTCGTTTCTGAAATACTGGACATTTAAAGGAGTTCATAAATTAATTTAATGTTATGGGGCCTTGCTTTGAGCTTAGTTTTCGGAACATAAATGGTCGTATGTGTTGAATCTTTCTCGGAGTCCATGGGGGATAAGTGGAAAGAGCTATGAACCTGTCAGTCATGTTGATATAGGAGTCCTAGCAGGAAACTCTAATGGCGCTAACTTCCTTTTTCAGACTCATAAAATTCAGTAGTAAACAAAAATTGTTGGGCAGTAACGCCAGGCTAGAAACCGCGGAAGATGGGTTACTCATTTTATTTTATAAACAGTAACTAAATAACATAAAATTTTTAATGAGGAAGAAAGGTTGCGAAATCTTTTTTTAAAAAAAAAAAGAAAGAAAATTGTCGAGTGCATTTTTAAAAAAATATATTTTTTGCTGTAATTTTCTGCAGCTTTTTCACAAAAAAAAAATAACCAAAAATGTATAAAAAAATAATAAGAAATTTAAGTTAGACTTAACTGACGTAACATAACATTATACTAACTATAAGAGATTTGTTTTGTTAAATTTAACTCGATTTTTCACCTTTTAGCTTTGAAATGAAGAAAGTGTGACTTTGTATACAGTCGGCCAGCTTGCATAACCCTCACGCACGTCTCCGACTTGGTCGTGCCTCGTTTAATTCAAAATAAACATGTAAAGTGGAGATACGCGTTGAGTTTAAAGTGAGTATGTTGTGGTGTCACGACTTTAAAGTTGAGGGTCAAGTTGTAATGACCCGTCATAAATACCCTTCATAATTTGTTCCCACACACAAAATTCTAAGCATCCCTATTGTTCTCTATTGAAGACAATTGAATTAGACTTCATCTTTGTTCACATTTTTTTCCTTACCGTAGCCATGAACTTCACTCTTGGCACTCTTGCATCAAAAGTATCAAAAAAAGAAATTGAAAAAAATTACCTTCTTGTTCTTTTTAGCCGGAAGTGCATAATTTTCTGTATAATTAACTTCACTTAACGCTTATTTGTTGTTACGCTTCGCCTGGCCTGGGCTTTTGAGAACCGTCACAACAAAGTAACAAACTGAAAAAAAAAATACTGACAGTTTCGTGTGTCAGCTTTTCTTTTTTTGCAAAACATGCTTAAAATTTATTTTTATGTCACTTTTAGTCATGTTTCTAATTATAATACATAACTGTATGGCACTGGCCAATTACGTTCGTGCTCGGCTCATCTTCATTTCCTGCGACCTGGTAGCACATCATGCTCAAAAAAAAAAAATAACAAAATTTTCCCAATTCCCGCAGAAACTTAAACTGTGCGGGTTTTCGTTAACTCGCAGCGTGGAGTAGAGGAAAATGTAGGGATTTTCTGAGAGATTGGGTTGATTAGTGCTAGGGGACAGGGAGCTATTCGTGATATTATTAATTACACTAATAACTTAGTTTAGATTAGAAACTGAACCTGTTTAGAATCTCTAATAAGAACCGAAAAGCGGATTTTAGACTTACCTTTCCTCAGAACAGAGTTTTATCCGGGCATTAATAGTATCCTTATTTGTGAGCACAACTTGATTAAAATTTTGGTTTAAAAGTCTTTAGTTGAATAGCTTAGGATCAAAGCCTTTTCGTCTCCTCTTCGTATATGCCGTACAATATACCTTTAATACATTTGAAATTTACAGGCGTAGAGTATGGAATTAGATAAAAGCCCGGGTAATTTGGATAAATTTATTACTACAACTCAAAATTTTATTAAGTATGAAATCAAACCCCAAAAACCTATAGCTAGCTTTTAATCAAATAAAAACCAGAGTAACGTTTCATATTGAATGTTGCTAATCTGTATGAAGATTATTTAACTTAGTTTAGTGGTAGTCTGATTTTAAAAAAAAGTTATAGGAAATTTCAATAGTAAGTTACTAATTCTTGAGCAGAAATTGGAGGAGTTTATAAAAAAAAATTCAAATCAGTAAGGGTATTTAACCCTGGAATTCATACAACTAACCTAAATTGCTCTAGGTAACTACCTAATTGTTCAACCAAATGCCTAGTTTATGTTTATCGAATATAATTAAAATAATATAATACAATATAATTTTCATAATTTTGCACTCAAAGCACTTCGCAAACCACTCCCTCTCGTCTCCCTAAGGAGTAAGTTCCCACCTAAAAATTTTGTCAAGACTGTTTTTTTTTCTTTACAAAATGTCAATAGAGTTGAAAACCCGAAGCGCTCTAGTCAAGAGGCTCATTCTAAGATAATGTCAGTCGCAAAAGGAAAAAAAATGGCGTCTTTTCTTCCTTGTTGTCCAGAAAAGCGACATGGAAGGCTGGAGTGGACGGACACTTAGTGGGGTGTCTTGGCAAGAAGATTGAAGATTTTATCTGGTCACATTCTCTTTTTTCTTAAGGCCTCACTGAGCTCTTTCCTTTCCTTCTTTACTCACTTTCTTCCATTGACGCTCTTCTTAATGCCTTTCTCCGGCTACGGCTTCATGCTTCTAAAGAATTGAAGAAAAGAAGATCTTCAGTCCGCCTGTCTAATAGTCCCTACGATAAAAAGGAATTAAACTCAGAACCCGCCAAATCTCAGCTCATTGAACACGAACAATGTTCCAATGTAATTAAGTATTTGCTCCTCTTCGTCGTTCCTTTTTTGGCGTAATAATACAAGTGTAGTAACCATAAGGAAATAAGTGGAGAAAGTGTTTTGTCACGAACAAACGAGAGAGAAAGGGGCAAATTGAGAAGTTTTGTAGAGGAGAAAGCAAAGTGTTGTGAATGTATAACAAGATGGAGAAAGCCGAGTAATACGTTTCGTAGTTGAAGAGAAAGTTCTGGATTTTCCCATAAGTTTTATAGAGAAAAGAGTCGCCTAACTATTATGAAGTCAAGAATTCATTTTATGACACCAATTACTTGACAGTTAAGGACTTGGAAATATCATAACATTACCCTCGCGCCTTTCCCACTTTTAGTCACTTGTAATATAACTTTCTAGGTCTCTTGGCAAACAAATGAGAGACTTTCACTAGCCTCCGAAATTACCCACCAAAGTTTGAAATTTGAAAAAGTAAATCCCCCCCCCCCTCTTTAACCCGGTTAAACGTCACGATTCGTTAAACTGGAATCATTAAAATTCTTTTTGAAGATGAAATTTGACCCGCGTAGAAATTATTCTTTCCTAATGTATATATTTTTATAAATTCAAGGAACGCCCAAATTTGTGCCAATTTTTTGTGCGCAATTTTCTTTTCATCGAAGTGTCTTTTACGTAGAACAATTTTTTTTTATAGATTTCATGTATAATGATGAGTAGAAAAAGTAAAGTGTAGAAAGTATCATGAAATTCTTCTTTATTTTTTAGAATTGTGACTTTGAGGCGACAAGAGTAGTTTTTCTAAGTTAACCCAATTTATTTCTTTTTTCCAGGAAGTTATTTTTTTTTTAATTTTAGGTTTGTATATCAAAGTTTTCAACTTTGTGACATTGGAGAATCTATGCGTCGAGTGTTGTGCCCAAGAGACCCATATCCTCTTTGACATCAGAGTCATCCAAAAAGGAATAAAAATGTGTTACTCTGACTCATCACCACGAACGTCACCATGACAACCAAACTACTCGGAAGCCTTAACCGTAAAAGGCAGTGATTTAAAGCTTTGACCTTTGAACTTTTAAAAGACAAGTTGAACTCTTAAAGTACAAGCTCTTTAATTTCAATTGGTCAACAATAAAATATTCGACAATTTTTAAAAAAAAATCATAATTTTTTTGAAACTCACAAGGTATCAGTAAACCTAAATGTTATGGGGTAAAAGAAATTTTTGGTAAGATAGTGTAACTTTTCTACGAAATTATCGTGAGATCAATTAAATAAAATAATAGTTGAAGAATGATTATGCTCAATAATTTCAATTTGTATTGAAAATCTGGGTCACTACTTTCTCACATTGATACGTTTGCTTTTCTAGTTTAAGAAGTCCATTATCAAGTACAAAAAATTCGGAGTGGAAAAAGTTTACCACTCATTAAAAACCAAAAAAAAAAGTGTCAAGGTTTTTTGGCAAACAAGTTTTTTTTTATAATTTAGATTCGGGACAAAAGCAGTTCCAGACGTAAACGTAATGGTATGATATCTCTTTCTTAATATTGCAGTTTATTCATTTCAGTTTTGCAAACTTGGCACTAATTGGATTCTTTAGGTTTTCTTTTGAAAGTGCTGCGGTAAGCATTAAAATTTACAGTTTAGTATTTTGAAACTGTTGTTTTAGATGGCAGCGTAGAAAATTTTTGTAAAGAAAAATGACATTCTCTACGAATTGTTATTGGAAACAATACATCATTTGAAATTTGAAGAACGTGAAGCTTTCTCCTAGTTTTCAAGGAGGTAAGTTAGCAAGGGAAATTGCGTCGTAAATTATTAAGGCTTAATTTCCTTATTTATGGCATAGGGACAAATAGGTTTCGATAATTAAGAATTATTACCTTACAACTTAAATGTTTCTTAGTGGCTTTTTAAAATTAATGGCCTATTTTGAAACCACTACTTTTCTAATGTATGACTACATTCACTAACAATCACAGCATTTTTATTAACTTATATGCATATTTTTAAAACTAATTTTTTTTTAATTAAAATTTTTAGGTTGTGCAAAAAGTCGCATTCATCCCAAAAGTTGGCAAAACTGTGACACAAGGCCTATTGCGATTTGTTTTTTTAAAACTTTTTATGATTTCTTAATCTTTTTCTTAGATTTTAATTTTCTTTTCTTTTTTAAAATAAATCAAGGTTTTCTTCAAATAATATTTTTTTGCACGTTTTATATTTAATCAAAATTCTACTGAATTTCAACTTGAAAGTTTAATTAACTACGCTGGGTTCAATTGTCATTCTAGTGGATGTAGTCTTGACTACAATGTTATTGTTTAGTAGATTCTCAAAGTAGTTTGAGTTTTGGAATTGATTCCTGCTGAGGTCTACTGTTTCGACCTTTTGTTTCCTTTTGTTTCAAGGCCTTCGAGGCCTGAAATCCATCACGACTTCAGGGAAAGTTGAGACAAGAGCTGAAGAGCCCGATGAAATGAGTTTGTTTAAGTTATGGTGAAAGTCAATTGGAGAAAGTTTCTAATTTCCTGCTCAATAGCCTTGGTTGAGGAGGTGCTTGTGATTAATTGAATGAGTCTTTCTCTAATAATGTGGACTTTCGTTCCAGTTGTTCAGGCTTGAGTACATTTCTCGCTTTTCCCCAACTTGTTACACACGCGTAACTTGAGGAAAAATGGAGATTTTGAGGCAAAATTTGGAACAACGTCAAAAACTTTTTGTTAGTTTTAGATTACTTTTTGGGGAACTGAAGGGTTGTAGGAAAAGTTGATGTTTACATGGAGGAGTATATGGGAGGAGAAAGTCACATTTTAGATTAGACGAGAAAATTGAGAAAATTGACTATAGAACCTGTTTGCTCACAACTTAACTGTTGTCCGTCATTGAATAAATAAATCTTGCCTAATGGACTTTACTTATGGAACACAACAGAAACCTCGAAAAACACGCTATATGCCCTCCTGCTGTCTTTCAATTTGTTAATATTTTCCTGTTTCACAAAAGCGACTCGATTGTGCATAGCATTTAGATTCAAAATTTGTAGGTTTTATTAAAGAAATTTCACAAAGCGCGAATTTGAGTAACTACCCACAAAAATATTTGTTTTAGTAACTGCCCAACTCTGCAAATGAGATTTATTGTCATGGGAGATTGCTTGCATTTAACTAAATTTTATTCAGATCGTTGTTGTCATAGTCAAAAAAGGCAGTGGTAAATTCTTCGCGTATGAACGAGACGATTTGCATGAATTTAAATAAACTAGGTCAAAGGTCATTTGCCAATATTTGTTGAAAACTTTTCTTATGTAAATAGATGTTTACAATTTAGAGTAGTACTGTCCTCGGGGTCACATTGAAACAAAATGGACTTGTTGGACACGTGTTAATAGCGAATGTTCAATCAATTTAGCGAATAAAGGAAAAGACCCCGACTTTAAATTAAATTGCATGTGATGTCAAAGTTTACCACGGAGAATCAATTATAGAGTTCGGCCATGCAGAATCAAGTCAAGTGATGCTTTCCAACCACAAGAATTAAGCGGATTTTAATGATCCAACTTCTAATTGCATTTTCAACTAGAGAAAAATATTAAATTTCCTGCTAGGAGAGAAAATTTAATTTACATTTTTTCAGGTTTTGTAAAAAAAAAAAAAAATAGCACATTTTATGTGGAGAAGTTTAATTTGAAAAATTCACAACCAAAGTTAAGTTTAGTTAAAACCTTTTTCTTTGTTGCACTTTACCCCAGTTTAGTTTCTTTAACTTTCTGAGAAACAAAAAGTTTTGCAAGATTGCGAAACTCTTATAATACAAACCACAACTTTTTACGTTTTTATGACAAGGCAGAAAGGATCCTATCGAATTTGAATAGTTAATGGACCATAGTTTGTTCAAGAGATGAAGATGAATCGTGACAGTTTGACGCCAGTAGTGCTTTTTGCCCGAGTGCTCCCGCTGGACTACCCACTTTCTTCTGAAACAAAAGTTCATTTAAAACTTTTTAATAATTAGTTATTACAAAACATAAATTAGGACGAAGGAGGAATGGGAAAGTTTGGCGGAGAAAGTTTTATAGAGATAATGATGATGCCTGTTTCTCTATTTTTTTTTAAAAAAAAAGAAGTCTAATACAATAATTCATAAACGCGGAAGCATACAACCACGACTCGTCTCCGACTCCTTTTTTTCTAGTGCTCGAGCGATGAATCATTAATAATGAACTAAAAATGGAGTAAAATGCAAGGGATTTCGACTCTCTCTTTTAGAAAAAGGATGGAGAAAGTAAAAAAAAAAGATTTGTAGTGAGCATTGTAACTTAGTATAGTAGTTATGCGGGTTGAAAATTTTTGGAGCAGAAAGCTTTAGTTCATTTACGAGTCCTGAACCCATTTTTTTGTTGGTTTATACTCAAAACAAAAGAAAAAGCCCTACACAGGGGTGGGAAAGACATGAAACGTGAAATAATCATGAAATGAAATGAAAATCCTTTTTAATTCCTTTACATTTTTGCGTAATCTAACTTAAATTGGAGTAAAAAACTTGAAATTGTTAAATATAAATATATTTCTTAACTTTAAATTAAACGTTACTAAACTCATTATGTGATATCAAACTTTACGGTATGATTATAAATCGTGGTAATTTTTGTCGAAGCATTTCAAACCAAGAATGTCGGACTTTTAGTAAAATACAGTCTAAAGCTTACTACTTTTCTACGTTAACTTGCTACTACCTAACTGACGAATTCTCTAGAAGCGTTAGCAACACGCGTTTATAGAATTGTAGAGTGAGGGAGAGTGATTGAATTAAAGTAATTTTCCTGTCTTTGGTTCATGGATAACAGATGGGACACGGAGTGATTTGGCATGACAGTTTCGGCAGAGGGCCTAGGCGGGTAGTGGTGAAAGCTCATTAACAGACCAAAGCCTTTGTGTGCCCTGATGAGGTCGTCGAGTTCTCTGTAGTCACCAGAATAGATGCCTTGGTAACCAAGCTTTTTGGTGAAAGCCTGAAAGGTACGGAATCGTCTGAACGTTTTCCCACATGGAATCGTAAGCTGTTTTCATCAATCTGGATCTGGCATGTTCCCTGATTTCTTCTGTCCAAAATAGGCCTAGATTTTTTTTTAGAAGAGAGCCATGGCAAGAAAGACTCTTTTGGTCACTTTTGAAAATGACGGACTTTAGTGTTAGAGTTGGAGTTAATGAAAAGAAGAGCCGAGTCAAATTCACTTGTGCGATTAATCAAGGAGAAAGTTGGACTGAATGACTCTAGTCACTAGACAATTTCGACATAGATGAATCAGGTAGTCGAAAATAAAAAATGGAAACAATTCGACTATATTGTCGAAGACACGCGAGGCCTTGCCAACTCTTCAAATTGACTTAAGAAACAATTGAATTAACTTTCTCTTTGTTTGTAATCAAGTAAAAGACTAATTCTAGAGAAAGTGACGAGAAGTGTTAATTGACGCACCTAATTTAACTTAACAAAGCAGAAGAAAAGCATATTTACAAAACTTACAAAATTAAAGTAAACTTCAAAGGTCAATGACCTATGTAGTTACAATTCTGAAGCTAAATGAGGGCAAAAAAAATTACAATTAGTTAATTTAATTTTCTGAAGAAAAAACAGACATTTTTTTACTATATTTTACAATTTACTACACTCAACACTATTAAACTTTTGAGTATTATCATAAAGCGACCATATAGCAACAAATAGACGCTTGTTAGTTACAAAATTCCCCATCATCGGAGTTTCAATCTTCTAGCTCTCGCTTTTTAGAAACAAAGTCATTCCAGAACTTTTCAATTTACTCAAAATGTTCTTTTTTAATTTCGAGGAAATCTCAGAAAGCACAGGGTTTTGATTGACATTAAGGTTGAAGAGTCGTTTTACTTTCTCCTCCGGAGAACGTTTGCTTTCACTTTCATTTCACGCTCTGCGACTCTGTCAAGTTTGAAATCTCCCTCTGCCTTCTTGGAAAGATGTGATTTTACATACTATTTGAAAATTAGGTACACAAGGAAACTGTTTGAAGAGGCATTTTGAAATTGGATAAGTTTGAGGGGAATGGGTAGGTAGTCGTTTCGTAGTAGGGCACGAGCCTCATTTGACTTTTCCCGAGGGAACAAAAATTCAAAGTTGAACTGCACATTCAAAAGAATGCTAAAAAAGGAAGTGAAAGACAATGGGATGGACGGGAAACATTGTCTCGGGAGACGCCTTCTCTGTTTTTTTCTTCGTCCTATTGACAATTTCTTTGAAAAAAAAATTAATCTAGATAAGTGTACAAGACAAAAGTGTAGAAAAGCGACATTTTCTTGAAGTTGACGCAATCAGCAACGTCAACGCTATGTAAATTGAAAAGTGTTTGTCTTGGTCACATGCCAGTTCTAATTAGCGTACTGCGTTTACGTCTTTCCTAATCAGAGCTGTCAGTAAATTCTTTTACAAAAAGGCCGTGTTTGAATTTTTTTTTCTGCGTAAATTTCTAAACCTTACACATTAATTTGCCATTCCTAATTTGTGCCAAAAGCTTGTAAATGGTGGTAGACGAAAGAAAAATTCTAGTCGTTTTAGAAGGCACTTCTAGTATTTTTTGCTAGTCTTTTGTTCTCTAGGGTTTTAGAGGAAGAGAGTTCTTTTGCATTAATTAGAAAAAGTGGAAGACTGACTTTGTCTGACGCACAGATAAAAAAAGGATTGAAAAAAAAAATAAAAATCCATTTGACAAAAACCAAATTTCCACTCTGCCCATTTCCTTTCGACGAATTATTTGAATCCTTCGTATTTTTTTTTTCGAAAGAAAGAGAAGAAGAGAAAAATGGGAAAAATCGACAGGGTAGAAATAGATGGAGAAAGTAAAATAAATGAAGAGGGAAAAGTGAGCAGGGAGTTTTCGGGTTTAAACCTGAAAAAACGCGGGAGAAATTTCGTCGTCCATCTTCTCCTGATTTCCCTAAAAGACAATTCCTTTGACATACGTCTTAATTTATAGGAATGAAAATACGAATGTTATTCGTCTCGTTCGCCTTTCACCGCTTCGGTTCCTCGTTTGTTTTTACGAAATAGAAGGATTTGTTTGCTTTTTTCTTCATTACTTTACTCAAGTCTCTAAAGGCTTCCAAGGGAAAAGTTTAAAGAACTTTGTTCACAAATCCGAACGTTTCAAAACTAATTTCTCAAAAGGATTTTCGTCCTTTTCTAAACATTATGAGAACGAGAAAGTTTGAGAGGCTCTAAAGTTTTTTTTTTTTTTTAAAAAAAGAGCATTAGCATTTTCTTTAAGGTTTCGAACCAATGAAGGATTTTAGGATAAGACTTGCTGGCCTCCGGAATGTTATTGTATATGATTCTGACTGAATGTTCTAGAAAACTAAAACGCCGAGAGAGGACTACATACCGTGAGTGTAATACAAAACGATGAGAAACTTGTAGAAATGAAAGATTCAACATTTCAAAAAAAAAAATCAAAAATTACTTTCTCTTTGAAAAAAAAAATGAAACGGGTGCGGTTTGTAGTATATAGTTAGTTTTCGAAAAAAAAAACGTTCAATTTTCTAATCAAGTAACCAATTTACCAAAAGAAATTTGTGTGGGCGGAATTTCATTTTCAATTGTTTACGACAGTATATAAAATCTAGTTTTCGAATTCTTTTTTTTTCAGGCAAAAAGAACGGAAAGTTCCGAAATGGTTGTTCCTTACATGCCTTCGCTATGCTGAGCTCAGCATTTTTTTTTAGTTTTGCTCCGTTGCATTTAAATTTTCCCTTTCCCTAATTTTATCCCAGAGAGAAAGTCTTTCTTTCTCGGATTCAATTTTATCTGTTACGCCAGCAGGCCCGGGAAAGCAGAACCTCATTTCTCTCTTTCAGTCGACGCCATTCTTCTTGAAATGGTCTTCGTGGAAAAAGGCATAGGGATTCGTTAGGGGACAACGTTCCATATTTTCATTGTTCTATTCCAATTTGAGTTGTGCACCCGCTTAGCCAAAGCCCTTTTACTAATTAATTAAAAAAAAACCTAGTCTATTAGAACATAAGTTGAATAAAATTGAGACCTGCATTTCCTTCAGTAATTTAAGCTTTAGAGAAAATTCAAAGTTTTTGAGCCTTTTTTTCTAGTAAATTTTAGTCGCCTCAATGAACTAGGAGTTGAGTTGATTTGTACATTTTTTTTTAATAAATGAACTTTTTTTTTTAATTTTATTTTTCCCAACATAAGTTCTGTACGTGGTCTAATAGTAATTAGTAATTAGCATCTCTTTGTTATTCTTTTGAAAACATTCGTTCTTTGTTCCAAATTCATTGTCTGACACATTTTGAATTCTTTCATCTTCACTTCTTTTCTTTTTTTTTAAATATAACTTAAAAATTACGACGAGCCCCCATAACTATATTCATTTTCATAAGTCAAGGTACAGAACAAATTGTTACTTTACATTTTTATACTTGAGATAGAGAGAGAGAGAGAGAGTAGGCTCCGTGTCAGTAAATTTTTGATTAAAGTTAAATATTACACTAAAGTTATTTAACTAAAAGTTAAATATAACCTACGTGTGATTAACCTAATTTTTTTTTACACTTTAGAGTAATAAGTCTCAAATTTTAGTTTTTAAAATCTAGTCTATATAAAAAAAAAGATTTAAATAAAAACAAATTTACTTTTTTTGAAACTTTTTCCCCTCCATGTTCTCGGCTGTGCATTTTTTTCATTAAAAGTCTAAAAGAGAGTCCCAGACTCATGGACATAACAAAGTTTAGGCAGGAAAGGTTATTTTTAACGAGTTAAGGTTTTAGGAGTCGCACCATTTGAGAAAATTATGGAGGAGAAACTTAATAAGGCTCATAACTAACCTAATTAATAAGAATAACTTAAGTAGTATAACCTCCTGTGTTCTACTTTTTTTTCTTCTTTTTTAAAAAAAGGCGTAAAGTCATGAGGTGGGCTTTCTTTTATTTTTTTTTGGCTCGTTTTTTGAAATTTCAATCACCAAAATTTGGATTTGTTGCAAAAAATGCTTCATTTCATCCTCCATGTATTGAGTCAAAAACTTTGAAATTTTTATAAATTTCAAGACAATGATCTTAAATTACGAGAGGAATTAAGAAAATTTGGGTGTTCACATACAGTTACATAAAGTGTTTGTTTAATATTTCCCTTATTTACAGTAGGAAAGAATTAATGTTTAGTATTTTTTTTAAAAATTATTATGAAACCCAACCTTATTTCAAAGCTTTTTTTATAATTTGGATATTTGGCAGGCTTGCGTTGTAACTGGGGCAAAATGAGACAAGAAGCGTGTTGAATTTTTTTTCTTTTAACGTGCACGCTTCGAAAAGTTTTAAAATTCAGATCAGGAAACTTTGTTCATCCACTTCCGTTTCCCGAAGATAAGTGTATATACAGTCCAAGTCTGAACCAATTTGGGCCATTCTGTCCAAAAGTGATTAAAACCCTCTCCAGTCACAAATAGAAAATGGTAGTTACTTCCCCTTTTTTTCCCAATTTTTCAAATAAAACCTTAAATGTTAATTAACACCTTTTTAAATTTGAACTTTTTTCTGAGATTTCCGCGCGATCCATTATTTATTTCCTTCTGTTGCATAAATGCAATTTTTGCAAAAAAAAAAATCACGATTTTGCCCAACACTGTTTCATTTTTAAAAAATGTGCTCTCCTTTCACTTAACTCCAAAGTATCACCAAAGCCCTTTTTTTAATCCGTTTTACCAACTTTTACGTTGTGTTCGGAATTACCTAACCATAAATTTTTAGTTTTTTTTTTGTTGGTTAAGCCTTTAAGTAAAAATTCAAAATTTTGTATAAAAAAAATTTGACTTCCGTTTGCTAACAGGTTTCCGGTTAGTTGTTCTCGTACCTACGAATTATAAGCTTTTAGTTTAAACAAAAAATTCTTTTTGACTTTTTTTTTTCGCAACTAAAAAAAAAATTACAATTTGTACAAAAGGAAACTCATTGTTTTTTTTTCTTCTGCCAAAAAATTTGAACTCTTCCCTCTCTTTTGCTGTTTTTTTGCTCTCATTACCCAAATTTTACTCAAAATATTTGACGCCCTTAAAGTTCAGAACAATAAATCTGTCCGGTTCCATTTGATTCTGTTGATTACAACCCTGTGAGGCCACACCCTAGACTACTCATTCTTGTAAACAAATTCATAAAAAAAAAATTGCGCCAAGATTAAAATCTCCCCGAGATGAGCTTTTGAGCGGAAAGTTTAAACTTATTCTCGGTCAGTTGCCTCTCTGCTACGGGAGAGTGGTTCGGGTAACAATAGGATTCAAGTAGATTTTAGTGTAATTATGCTTTTTTTTTGTAGTTGCGGCACTTTTTAAAAAGAGCCTTATTTTTCTTTCTCATAAATACAAACAGGTATACAATTTTTTTTAAAAAAAAAAAAACCTACACTTCAAAAGAGAAAAAAAATTTGGAAATCATAATAATTTGAAAGTTGTTTTGTATCTTTACCGAATCTAATGCCCATCCTGCTCCTGCTGTTCTAATATCTTTATTATGTGATTTTATTTAAGAAAAAAAAAGAAGAAATTTAGATGAGGTTCTCAACTTGCCCTGGTCGTTTACAAATTTCTTAACTCAACCGAGTCGGTACATCACCTCAAAAATTTTCCAATACTGCCAAGGTTTTTAGCAGGATTTAACGCCTAGTAAATGACGTCGAGGAAAAAGTAGAGTGCGTACAACCGAATCAAATAGACTTTCAACCGTCCACCCCTTCCCGCCCCATTGTTTCCAAGAATAAATCAGATAAAAAGCGACAAGCTTTGGGCGGGAAATTTAACAACGTAAAAAAAAAAATTTCCGTTGTGAAAAAAACATCACTTTTTTTGACTAATAAGGTATAAAAACAATGAGCCATAAAATTCTATAACTTTGAAACTTACTATTAAAAAAATGCTACAAATTTTTAGTACAAAAAAACAACTTATACTCCTCATCCTTTCTACCACCGCCCTACTTTCTGTGTAAGTGTTGATGCAACTACAACTTATTTTTCTTTTTAAAATAGAGTTATAGTGAATAATTTTTTGAAATTTTTTAAATGCTTTTTTTATACATGCCGGTTAAAGGTTATTAGAGGAGGAGGAAGGTTACTGTGACAATAAAAAACTACCGCGTTTTCAACCCTTTTCGGAGTGAAAAAGCTTAAAGTTTTTTAAAAATCCCAGTTGACCTTTGACCTCACTCTTTCCCCTACCGTCAAAATTGTACTTACACTCGCTCCGCCTTACCGCTTCTTAGTTTCGCCACTCTTAACCCTATATCACGAAAAAAATTCAAAACATGGCCAAAAAACAGGTTTACCGCCTTCGTAACGCTAAAACATTTTTTTTTACCTACTACCTACCAGCCTCAAAATTTATAAGAAAAAGGCAGGGATTTCGAGCATTAAAATTTAGTTAGGCAAGGCGACGAACGTACTGAGCCTAGAAAACACACGGGAAGAATGCAATATGCCTAACTAGAAAAATTTAAAGTGGCAGTTAAAATTGAGTTTTAAATTTTTGTTTTTGACGTTAAACTACTCTACACTAAGTTATTAGTTACTAATATAGGTTATTAACCTAAAAAGTTATTAGGAGTGAGATTTGTAAGGTTTAAGTTTTGTTTCTTCTCTTGTAAATTTAAAACCCCTTAAAATCTTTCGTAGTCAGGCAATATTTTGAGTAATACTCCTGCTTCCTTTTTTTCCTACGTCAAATGGAAAGCAAACTGGGCAGGAGATTGTGGTTTTGTGATTTACACGCACATATCTCTCAAGTTTAGCTACAAAGATATTAACCTAATTTTTTTTTAATCTATAAATAATCTAAAATTAGGTTATCCTAGTCCTAAACAAATTAACCTTAAATTAAACTTATTCAAGAGGTGGTAGTCAATAGATGAATTTCCTAACCGCGACGTATTGAGAGCGCCTCTAGATTCGCGACAAGACACCGCAAAAGGTCATGGCGCGAAGAAAAGTAGTAGCGTACCAAATTTCAGAAAAAAAGACAACAAAACAAAACAAAACATTGACGTCGAGTAAAAATTTTGAATTTTGACGAAGTGGCAGCACACGACTTGATTGTAGTGGTTGATAGAAGACAAAAAAAAAAGTTGTTTGTGCGCACGATGTGTGCTGGATTATTCTAAAAACTACTGAAATCCATTTTGATTCTGAGACGGTTGAACGGCTTTGAATTTAAGAGCAGTAGAGTGACAGTTCTCCGCCTGCCCGCCATGATGTGACAGATCGAGCTTTCAACTGAAATAGACAAAAACATCAATTACAATTTTATTTTTTGAAAAAAAATGACTATATCCTTTTACAAGTTTTATTTTTTCAAAGTTTGAAAAAAAAATATTAAAATATTCACTATGAATTTCTTATTTCTAGACGATAGTAGTCGATAAGGTGCTTTTTCTTAGATTCTTCAATGAATTCACAACGCATTTCTGAACACATTTCTGATAAGATTTGTTATTTTTTTTGTAGAGCTCTTGGAATAAGTTTTGGAAATGGGTTGTCCGCTCTCTCAGTGTGTTCAATAGCTTGTACATCATTTCATAAATCATGTCACTTTGTCCATTGTGTTGCCTAGTCAACCGATAGGAAGACTAGCCTTTCCAATGCATAAATCACTTACAAACTCTCCCCCACTTTCAGTAACGTAGCAAGAGTCACCATGTCGCATTTTCATTCCGTTTCACAATGGGGTGACATTGGAACAAACATTGGTAAGAGACCACAGGAAAGTCAACTGCCATTCAAACAAGACTACAGAAATACAATAACTTAAAAGTTTTCAAACTACGATCAAACTTTTTTGAAAATTTAAAAAATTTGATCATTTCCAAAAAAAATGTCGTCGAAAATTGAAGCGTCGAATGTGACAGTTTAAGCCAAGACGAGACTTGGCTAGACTGAAGTCTTGCCATGTAGTTAAAACACCAGAAAAAAGTTTGACCTCAATTTGAACCTTCTTGTCTTGAGGTCACGTTGTGCCGTTTGGATAAATTACAGGGTCTTTTAAGCAGGTGGTAACAAGGCGTTTGACAGTTTTGAATTTATTGTATTGTTTTGCCAAGGAAATTGTCTAAAGACTCCACCTCCTTCTTTCATCCCTCTTAACTCTCATTAGCCTTAATGTAATCTTCAATTCATCAAAAAAAAAGTTTCTCATTACGTTTGGTCTAGCGCGTGCGCAGTCTGCTCGAAAAAAAATATTCTCTCTTGTTGAATGACTGACAGTTTGCAATTATTCTGTAGACATTCACGTCTCCTTGTGCCACACCCTCATCATCAATGTTCAGTCGAGTAGGAGAACAATAGAAAGTCCTAATGAATTCATAGAGGACAAAAGCAACACTTATGCTCTACGCTCTGATTTGAATCTGGCGGCTATCAAACTGTTAAGGGGGATGAAAATCAGAGATGCGGATATTGGCACACGATTTCATATTTTGGTCCATTTGGTCGTGGCCCAGGCTGACAAAGGAGAGAAGATCCTTTGTCAGAAAATTTGACGAGCCAAAATGGAATTGGTTAATCATGCGCCATTTTGCCTCCCTCCCTCAAAAAAACTTTCCGTATAAGACCTGGGCGAGGCTTAATTGAGTGCCAAATCAACTCTGCTTTCAAATCAATCTTTGAACGTAAGAGATCGAAACTTAATTAAAATAAAAATTCAAGGCCTTGATTAGAAAAAGGTTAAGGTTAGGAAAGGTTATAAAGGTAATTAACCTGCTGATGTTAGAAATTTTTAGAGAAAAAAAAAAGTTTCGCGTGATTCCTGTCCTCAATTTCTACAAATTTCGCAATTTTTAGCTGTTAAATAGTTCCATTCTGATGACATTGGTTTTTAATGTTATTTTTTATACGCGCGTTATACTTTATTTTAAAACTTTTTTGAAAGACAATTTAGTAGGATCGAAATTGATCGTACGTTTTATTTGATTTGTTCGAAAACCTAAAACTTTATACACAAAAGTTTCCATCATTTAATGTGCTCTCTCCTCCATTTACTTTGAAATGAAAGAAGGCTTTCTTTTTATTATTTTTTTTTTGTGAAAACCTCCTTCATCATCATTACTCTCTTAAGGAGATCAATTCTAAGCTGACAATTTTGCAACCCAATTGCACGCCAAGTTTCATTTGAGTGCTTATTATCAAAATCAAGCCTGACATGAGCCAAGGAAGAATTTTCTAGAAGAAAAAACATATGAAATTTCTTTCCTAAATTTTTTTTTATGTAACAAAAACATGTTTTTTTTTCTTCTTGAAAGTTTTCATTCTAAATTTTCTTAGGCCTGATAAAAACTTTTTAATTCCTTAGCGGCTTATGGAATCAACTTTTTGATATGATGTGGTGTGTATCATCGCGTGTTCGTGCAGTTTTTTTGTACACTTTCCAAAACTTTTATTCCCTGTCATTATTTAACTTTTCAAAACCCGTTTATCCCGCCGTTCAATCTCGAGCACGAGTTGAAGAAACATGATCTTGACCTTTTTCAAAAAAAAAAAAATGAAATCTCGCTCTCAGTTTTCATCGCATGGTCTTCTAGAGTTCAGATCGATTTTTACCCCTTTTGCTTTGAAGAGGAGCAAAAAGTTTTGAATTGAGTTTAAATCAAATCAATATTCATCCAATTTCACCCCACCCCCTGCAGCAGAAGTAGGAGGGTTGAAAATTCGTTTTTTATATAAAAAAAAAAGGAAAAAAGCCTATATGAAAAAAATGCATTTGTATATTTCTTGATATTAACTCAATTTTTGGGTCGTAGAGTCAGTCGGTAGTGTGAGGGGTTAAGGAACTGAAGGTGGCTTGAAATGGAATAACCATAAATATGGATAAGCCCATCATTCCTTACGCGCCTTTCTCTATATTTCACACCATGTGTAAATTTTCCCACTCGAGTCATAGCTTCCAGAAAGAAATTCATGTCAAGAAGAAAAGCAGAAACGAGAAAAGCGCTCCAGGTGTATGCGCGTTGATTCAAATTCAAAAGCGACCTTAATCAATGAATTGTTGCGGTTAAATCTAAAGGTGCTTGCAGGGGTTAAAAGTTTACGATAAAATGAAGTAGATTCACGGTTTGGTAAACAATGTTACCAAAAAATATTTGCAATGTTCATTGGAGCCAAAAATTGGTTAAGTTTCAATAATATGATATTATTCTTCTAAGAGTTATTAACCAAAAGTAATAGAATAGGCAAATTATATAGTAAGAAAGAGAGCCTTTAGGTAAATAAAGTCAGACTAACTTTTCAACTTTTAAAGTTAAGTGCCGCCGAAGACTTTGTAGAAGAAGGGGGTTGAAAAAGTTGGACATAGATTATGGCAATAAAAGAATTTATGTGACATTATCTTTGTCCTGGTGACTTTGAGCGGATTTCATTCATTCATGGTTTCTGGAGAAAGTGATCCCCATCCTTGCTTTCCCTTAACGGATTCTAGAAAAACCTACTTTTTATGCAAGTTCTACCCAAGTGTTCTGGTTACCATTGACTATTACCTCGACACAAAGGCTCTCGACAACTAGACTGCATCTAATAGATAGTCGATCTTAAATTTTGTCTAGATTTAGACACGTTCGACCTGCTTGAAATCTTTATGTACTGAACACAAGGACTACAATTTGTGAAGCGTGCAAAAGTACCATCACATTTCATTTTTTTAACAGCTATAGTACCACCATCCTTTTCTTATTGTTGGTTCGGGAAATTGAGTCCAATCCCTTAAACTTGCCAGGAAAAGCAACACTTTTTTTTTTAGTTTATTTTTTTCAAAGAAGAAATTTCGCAATTTAAGTTTAACAATATGCTCGCAAGTAGGCAAAAATAGAAGAGTAACCAACAGCTAACTTTGTAGCTCACAAACTTTCTCTTTCCCTGCCCAACCTCCGATTTCAAGTATTCTTTTCATCATTTGAATCAAAAGTACTTTGTACGACTTTTCTTCTTTTTTTAGAACATAAAAGCTAGAAGAAAAAAGAGGGGAGGGGGAGAGGAGTAGTCAAAGTTATTATTTCAAATGGAACTTTTTTTTTTAGAAATCGAAAGAACAATAGAATTTTCTCCGCCTCTGCTTTCTAACCCTTCATACTCAGAAAACAGGGGAGCTCAACACACTGAAAAAAGTGAAAGGATGCAATAATACTTTTTATACAGTGTAGGTTGAAAAAACAATGGTGAAAAGAGTCGACAAATAAATACAAGTAGGCTCGAAATTCTTGAGAAAAAAAATTGTAAGGCTACAACAAATTTCCTTTTTCTTCCTTTACGTTTCTTAAAGGAATAAACTTTTTCCTAAAGAAAAAAAAAGTTGTTTGCGTTGTAGAAAAGAGAAAATAAGTAAAAGGCGGCCTGTCAGGCACATTCAAATTGATCTCATAGAGAAGAAGAAGGAGGAGAGAAAGCCTTTAGCTACTTAAACTCTTAAGAGGATAGGAAACGCGGGGTTTTTCGTCCTAAGCAGTATATTTTTGAAAATGAGAAAAAAAACCTAGGCGTATGTCGTCAAAACTATACTCAAAAGCCTCGACGTTTGGATCCAGACACATACACACACACACAATAGGACAAGAAAAGAAAATCGTGCTTTTCATTTTCGTCTCATCTTCACTTTTTTTTTTAAAAAAAAAAGATGAAAGCAGACACTTTTCACCAGGAGGGAAAATGACAGTGAGATGGTGAAAGTAGAAAAGGGAAAGTCGGGCGGTCCTCATCTTAGTCGTCTAGTCTTCAACCTTCGTCTTTCTAACACTGACAACCTTTGACTAATCTATTGCTCTCTAGCACAATTCAAAAATGGCGAAAATTTTGAAATCTTCGGGGTTAGTTAGGTTATTGTTAGTCGGGGTGGGGAGGGGGGGGTGTATAACCAAAACCGCCTAAGTCAAAAGTTGTAATTAGAACAAAGTTTAAGTTATGAAGGAAAAGCGTAAAACGTTTTGACTTTGGCATTAGGTGTAGAACTTTTTAGTAAAGTGAAAGTGCGGTGTGGAGAAATAGACTTGAAAAAGTTTCTAGGCTCATCCCACACCCAGTGCAAAAAGTAGTCTGAGCTTAAATTATGAAACCATATTTCCTTTTCCCAAGAAAAAAAGAGAAGAATTTGAAGTTTTTTTTTAAAGAAAAGAATTCAAGTTTAGAAAACTTTAAGAAAACCAAGTCTCACACAAATCTTCTTAGATTAAAACTTTACAAATTGGTCTTTTAGCCACAAGCATTTGGAAAGAAAAAGGAGATGAAGTTTAAGAATTAAAGTCGTCTAGCTCTTTTTTTTTCAAAACCGCAAAGGTGAAAGGTGATAAAAGAATTAGGCCAGGATAAAAAAAAACAGCACAGAATTCTTTTTCTAATTTACAAAAATGAAACATTTTTTTAGTGTTTCTCATTAGGTAAAATTTGCTTTTTAAAATACTATTTTTTTTCTTCGCTACCACTAAATCAATTTTTACTTCTATGCGAAGAGATATGATTTGGTTAAGTGAAAATTTCATTACTTTTTTTTCTTCAAAAAAACAAACGAGATGATGATTTAGTTCTGAAAACCGATAAAGTTATCCACTTTCTCTGCGCCCTTTAAGTTTGAACTATAAGGATGAGTTATAGAGTACGAACTGTAGAAATTCAACAGAGTTATATACTTAAGGTATGGTCCGGAAACGAAATTTATACGTGAATCGACTACTCAAATTTTCTAAAAACGATTTTTACCATTTTCCTGATATATGGTGAACCTAAAGGTTACTAAAAGTTTTAAGAAGGAAAGCGAAGAACTTACAGAAAAAAAAAACCTTCATTTTACCGTACTTCCCTTTAAATGAACGTTTCTATGCCCTTACTAGTTCGCACGGCGTCACGTTCTTAGCTTTTCGTCACCTGATAAAAGGAAAAGTGAATTTTACAATTGCAAACCCTTAAAAATTTATGATAACTTGTATTTTTCCCAAATTTTATGTCTCTTAAGCAGTTTTCACAAGATTCTCTTATTCGTAAAAAGTTTTCCTTTCTTGTCCAATGCTATTAAAATGACAAGAAAAAGTGTCTAAATTTGAACATTTTGAAATACGTGTCAACTTTAAAAATTAAAAATGCACATGGCGTAGACGCGCGTTGATGTTATGAATTAAATTTGAATTTTCTGCTTTGCCAGCACTCGTCTTTTAATTTGTTAGTTTCGTTTGCTTAGTAAGTGAAGTCGAGTCAAAAGACGTGTATATTTAAGGCCTTTGGGCCCTAAAACTTCTGTCCTGATTTTGAAGTGCATCAAAGTTGAAAGCATAAGAGAGAGAGATTAGGCATGAAATCTTTAGAGTGAAAGTCCTTTTCAAAAAACGTAAGAACGACCCGCCAAGTCTCATCATCTACCGGATCAAATTGTGGTGGCTTCTTTCAAATTTCATTTTCTATGCCATTACAATTTACCAATGTAACCTCTTGAGACTTACTACTCTTCATTGTCCTCGTCGCTCTTCTATTATACCAGACAAAGTGACTTTCTTATAAATTTATAATTAAGATATTTTCATCCATTTCCGCTTGTGTGTCCCAAAATTCGTAATGCTCGGCAGGAATTCTTACGACACATTGACGAACGACAACATTTTTTCTACACACTACAATTTTGTTTCGGTTCTTTTGAAAAGAATGAAAAAAATGAGTTTGTTCCATTGTCATCCTCAACGACAAGCTGCTGCTCTGCCAAGCTTGGCCTCTCAAATAAATTTAGAAATTGTCATCATTTTGTCAACCCTCCTACCCCGTCACTATAAATCTCCTGATTGCCCACAATCTTGTGACCATGTGACTCTCAGATTTTTTTTTTTGCGGATTCGCATTTTTTTTCACACACAATAAAAGACTTTGATACATACACACACAAAAAATTGTTGAGATTCCACGATTGAATTGCAATGACATAAATCACTAACATAGAAAACATGCTCAGTCTTCCGTTTGTAGTTTCCTATAAATCAGTCAATTCTGGAGAGATAGTCCTTAGTGTGGTTTTGGCAAAGATTTGGTTGATGAATGGAATTGAATAAGTGGTGATGATTTAGTATAAGGTCCACCACCATCACTGCCTGATCGATACCTACCTCGTTTAAAATAACGGAGACTTATTTGAGCCCTACTCATAAATCTTCCTCAAGTCGAGCCGCCATGTGCTTTCTTGTTGCTTTTTCGACTAAGATTTAGGTTTTAGTCAAAAGCCAAAGTGGTCCTTAGCATTGTATATTGGGTTGACGTAAGGTCGACGGAGATTGAGACAAGGAAAGCCCTTTGTGGAGACAATGAGAAAACCACGACATTTTACTAATGACTAATTGCACCTCTTCAACCTAAAAACCTTCTAGCCTTCTATTTCTTAGACTATTGCGACAGTTGGTAGAGAGTTACAATTAATTTTGTTGTACTAGAAACTAGATGAAGTAGAAATCCTGCAAGGTTCATTCACATGTCAAATGACATTTCTCTATACATAACTACTTTGCTAATCAAAAAAAAGAAGGGTGAAAGGTTACTCAAAAGTAACCTTAACGTTACTCACCTTAGTCAGGTTAGTTGAGAAATAACTTTAAAAAATGTTTTTGTCCAAAATCTGTTACTACGCTCATTCGATGAGCGATGACGCTTTTCCAAGCCGAGCTCCAGAACTTGAAAAATGGATAAAAGGGATGAAGTGTTAGACTACGTAGAACTTTGTTGCGTCACTAGAGTGCTGAGCGGGAGATTTGTAATTTATTAAGCTTAAAACCTTTTTGAAAATCACTAAAAGTACCTAAAACAATAAAAGATCTTTGCAAACAGGTCCAATACGCTGGACATTCTCTACCAGAAACATCGAACGACTGATTACCTACTAATGGAAACTCATTTATTAGTTACTGGATCGGAGCATTAAGTTCACAAAATAATTAATGAGGTTTTGCATCTTTTAAAAATAAGCTTCAAGTAAGTATGGCTAAAAGGGAAGAAAAAGTTGGATTGAAAAAAAACTTTTGGCTTTTTTATTTGCGATAGTAAACGGTAAAATCCTAAATAAAACTGTAAACTAGTTGAAAGGTTAGTATTTAGAAAACTAATTTTTGCAAACTCATTTATTTTTCAGTGCCAGGCGATTTAAACGTCGTTTTTTTTAAACAAAAATTATTTTGAAAATTTAACTCTTCTAAAACTTCTCAGTCCATCATGTTCCTGGACAAGTCCTGGAAGTTTGTGATAACGAAGTGAAAGTAAAGTGAAAGTGACACGTCTTCTTTTTTTCTTCAAAAAATTCTTTTTATTTTCCATTTCTCATGAATATTACCTAAGTGTTAGAGGAGCTCTGACCTACTTTTCATCTAGACACACCATTTCAACTGAACCGGGAGTGATGACCATGACAAAATTTGGCCCTCTTGAAGGTTTTCAAAAAAGTCTCCAGTAAAAACCGAGGGACGGGTTATATTTTCAAATTCAAAGGTCATAGCGCTTAGCAACCTGAGCCCTCTAGTTTACTATAAGTCTGGGTCTAGAAAAATAAGATCATAAACTGTAAAACGACTCTCGAGACGGGAGATTTGAATATATAGCTAGCGTTCCTAAGACAGCAGGAGCTGGAAAAGTTGACAGTTAACAATAAAAAAAAATTCTAATAGGGCCAGAGCATAAATCGGGAGAAAAGGTACCTGAGCGGAAATAAGGCTCTGTGAAAAGCGTGATCTTTTACAATCCTATTGTCACACTCCAAGCTTCGTTGTCTACATCTTCCTTATATACACCAACATGCTCTGTCTGTATATGAAGGTTATTAGGGAAAAGAGGCAGAATAGGATTTTTTTTTGAAGTGCGGGAAAAGTCAAGTGGAGATAATAGTATCCGTTTCTAACAGCTAGGAAAAGAAGAATCAAAAGGTTTTTTTTTGAGGTTACGAGATTTTTTTGTCTGTGAAGAAGGTGACAAGACTCCCGTCTCTCACAGTGGGAGATGTCACGACTGCCTGAGCTTTACAAAAAAAAAATTTCAAATTCAAAACTTCCCGCTTCTTTTCCTTTTGATAGAAGACCAATTTGTAAGTATAGAAGAGTCGCGTTGTGCTGTAAGAATAATACAAACTCTCAAGACCTCATATCGTAGTCTTTGAAAATGATCATGATATGTTAAGCCAAAAGTAACGTCAATTCATTTTTTTTTTGAGTCTGTCACAATTTTACTCAAATTGCTCAATTCCTGCACGTCAGGAGGCCTGCTTTACGTTGAAAAGACCGAATTGCTAGTTAGAGCACAGAAAAGTTTCAAAAACTAATAAATCTTAGAACTTTTTGCTGCAACTATGCCGAAAGAATTACTTGTAGTTCAGCAAACAGCAAAAGCTGGTGAAACTTCGTTGTTCGATTTTTGCAATCGAGTCCGAGTTCGATTTTTCTCTTGTTCGGCCTAACTTGCAAATAAGAAACCTACGAGTTTTAAGTGGATAGGTGAAAAAAAGCGGTGAAAGTCTTTCGTTTGGTTCGACGCACGTTTTCTTTCCTTCTAAATTCAATAGAGACAGCCTGCAAAATATTATAAGGGGCGAGAGCCTAAGAGAAAGTGAAGGAGAAGCACTTTTTGAAGGATTCAACAAACCGGAATTTTAAAGTCGGCACATGCAAACGAGCTCCTTTACTTTTTTTTTGAATTTGGCAGGAAATGTTCCTTATGTCGAAAAAGCGGAAAACGACAAAGTGGAGACTATATAGAAAAAGGTGAGACTTTTAATGGGATTCGAGAGCTACGATGTCAACCAACTTTTCCAAGATCTATCTTTTCAAGGTGTTTACACAACTTTCCAAAAAAATGACTTAAAACCTTATTTCAGTCTTAGTAAAAAAAACTTCGAAAAAAAAATTGAATCTTGGAGGAATTTCTGTCAAGAAGTGTATTTCAGAAAATTGGGGTTTGTGCGTACGCTGATGATAGAGACAAAAGCAAGTTTTTTCTTGAATCTGGAATGTACGACACACTTTTTGGCCTAAAGTTTTTGACCGTGTCCAGACTTGTGTCCATGGATGACACACGCAATCCTACAAGTGTGTTTCCGTGTAAGCCTTCAGAAAATGTTCGAAATCTGGGCGGGTTCCTTATATTACTATATGCACGTACACGACTTACTGTAACTACTCCAACTCCTTGCTTCTTTTTTGGTTACAGAAAAGTAAACCAGTATTTGGATTTTTTTTTTAGAAAAAAAAAGTAAATATTTTAAGATTGTCACTCAAAAACAGTATGTGTGTGTATTTGAGTGTATGCGGTCGCTTCGTAAGGCCTAGTGCGCATTTTCAATCTAAAATCGAATCCGTGCCCAATTCCATGATTGTTTGCTCACTGCTCAAACGAATCCATTTCTCAGCGTCTGTTTCTGTTTGCTCAGGAAGAAAATGAGATAAAACCACTAGGAATAAATTCAGACATTTTTTTTTTTAAAAAAAGAAAGAATAAATGTTAGTAACTGTTGAAAAAGCAAAATTTCATTTTTTTCAAAATGAAATTTTCATATTTTTCTCTTTTACTTGGCAAAACCTACTCATCTCTCTTAAATAAATAAAATTCTTTCTTTTATTGAAATTGTCGTAGGTGGAATAAAATTTGGCACATGAAAACAAAACTAAACTTGGTTTAAATTTTAAACAATTTATAAATTTAAGTCACATGGTCAGAGATGGCGCCAAAATTCATTTTTTGACACCTTTATGGCGGCGTAGTTCCGTCTTATTATTTGTTAAAACTTTATTCCATTGTGTTATAATATGGAAACAAGGTTCGTATTCACATTCATCATGTCCTCTCACTTTTGAAAAAAACGCTGGGCGACGAAATGAGGGGTTTAATGGCAATTTGATTATAGGCCTCGACTCAAATTTATTCCCACTTAAGACCCGCACTCATGAACGTAAGAAAAAAAAATGGGCTCAAAAGTCTTAACGCTAAGAAATTTGTGACCACACAAGAAATTATGATTTAACGCAGAGCGTAATACCGCACGTTTTTTTCAAAACAAAAAGAAAACCACGCGTATAATTTATAACTAATAAAAAAAATTCGGAAAGTTTAAAACTGTGTGTGATGGTTCATTTTATAACCCCGCTTTCCACCATCACCCGCGCTAACGTTGAAGCTTTAGCAAACAATTTTACGTTCTTTTTTTCAATTCAAGCAAAAAAAAAATAGTGTAAAGTGTTTTGTTGGCGAGTCGTAATGTAAAACTTTTTACATCACTAAAGCATAAGGTGCTAAGAGAAAAGTAAAATAAAATAAAAATGTTACCTAAGACTAAAACTTTTTCCAAGTTTCAAATTGTTAACCTTTGCCTTTCAAATCACGCAACTACGCCTGTGGCCTCCTCAGGCTCATTAGGAAACACCCCCCTGCATAATTATACAACAGGATCCTAATCGACTTCCTTTCAATCTTCAAAGTCTTATGCCCCATAGCCAAAAAATCTTTAACTTTCGACTTTAAACTAAAAAATTTGTAATGCGAACACACGCCAAATTCTCATTGAAAATTAAAAAAAAAAAGAGAGCAAAATCTTTAAATGTTTCTTAAACTCAAGCTCTCGCTGTGTCGCCGAGAGGAATTGGCACACGCTGATTTTTCTTTCTTCAAGGGGTTTCTAAAAAGCGTCATATTCACGCACATTTTGGCTCGTTTTTTTTTTGTTCTAAAAAATTCCTACATTTTCAACCCGTACGTGACTTCTATGGAGTGAGTCTTTTGAAGCGTGCGTTCAGAGCCTAAAAGCTTTGAAGCTTTAACAACACTTAAGAAAAAAACTCAGTTCTAAGGTTTTTGATAGGACGCAATTAAGGGGTTGAAGTGGGATGCAAACTACTTTTCTTTTTTCTAGAACGTTCAAACCCTCAAGGGTCTCGTAGGACCTTCGGAACTTTATACGCGTCCTCGTCATCCAAGTCAAAAAGCTCTAAAGTGTAATAGACTCTAAATAAAAGAAAGTAAGAACTAGGCAAAAACCCACTTGAAAAAAAAATGGTCCTAGAGATTTTCTTCTTGGAAAATAATAAGTCCCAATTGTACAACTCTGCGTCTCTCTGTACAGTCGTACTTTCTTAGAAAAAGGCAGATCAAAAGTCACGATTTTCTTGGAGACTTTTTAAGAGAAAGCAAATGTCAGCATAATGACACTGGAGAAAGTTTCCTTTTTTTTTAAACTCTGGCTTTTTTTTCTTCGAGGAAATCCTTGGGAAAGAAAAAAAGCCTCTTGATTTTTTTCTGATTAAACTGCTGGATGTTGAAGAGGATGAACATTTTTTTCTCAGACTTTAAGACATAGCGGTAAAATGTAAAAAAAAAAAAAAATGGATGTTAGCGCTGGAGGATATTTTTTTGGAGACAAGCTTTCTCTCTCACTGAAATTTTTTGTAGGGAGAAGTAAAAATCGGCTTTTAGAAGTTTTTTTTTTCCACCAGGTCGAAAATAATATCACAGTTGATTTCGCTAATTCGATTTTACGTCCTGAAGAACTTTCGGATTAGTAGAGACCGGGAAAACCGAAAAAAGATTTTCCGGGCTGTGTGACCCTCTGGCCTTTTGAACTTTGACGCCCACACTCCTCAAAAAAAAACTCAGGTCACTTCCAATGCTAAAAATTAGGAATAACATGTGACCTCTAATAAAGTTTTTTGGAGGACAAAGGTCAGATAACCCTATGACATTTTTTCAACCATATACTAAGCGGTTTCACTATTTCAGTGTCCTTAAAAATAAATGTAAATTTAAAGCAAAAGCGTATAAAACCCAATAAACTATACTTCGCCCTTAATTATATTTTTATATCAAGAACAATATATTCTTCAAAGGAAGTAATAAGCTCCAAGTTTTTTTTTTACGTGGGTAGGTTTCACTTTCTCTCTTATTTTCCTGGAATTGGAATTTGATCAAAAGAAAATGATATTGGTTCGGGCGGAGTTGTTCGTCTGGTCCAACTGGACCAAAAGCCTCAAAGTAGGATCTAATACTTCCGGATAATTAGCGCCTTTCGTCCTTTTCCTTCTTTTTTCTTCACGGGATACAAGAGATCAGATCAGAAGGACTTTCTTCCTTTTTTTTTCTTCTAGAGAGATGAAAAGAAGAAAACCACAGAGACAAAAGTCCAAATAAAGGAAATCTGGCGACTTCTTCTTTTGGCCAGACGCCTTTCAATCCTTTTCTCGTTTAAACTTCGAGCTTCAACCACCGCCCCCCCGCCCTCATCACTCCCCCCGCCCCCGTACAATGTCTTTGACTACTTTCCTTCTCCACTTGAAATGACTCCGAATCAGGAGACAGAAGAGTGAGTGAGTGGGTTCTAGAGAAATCAACCGAAAATAAAAGGATGAAAAATTCCACTTTCTCAAACTGAAATCAACGGCGAGTTTTCACTTCAACCTTTCTTTTTCTGTAAAAGGCTCAAACTAGAAGATGCAATTTGAAAAAAAAACTCAATTCATACTGCAAACAAAAAATAACTAGAATTTCAGTCTATAAGAGGTAATTTTAGCTAAAAAGAGTTGAAGAACTAATAACTTGGGGAGGGAGGGGGGGAGGAGGGGAGAGGGTTATTTTAGACACTAAGCATTTACAACATTCTGCCTTTTATTGAATTTTAAATCGGGAAGTTACATGACTTGACTTTTTAGGTTAACTTTCTCCGCCTCCTCTGCATTAGTCCTCCAAAAAATTGTCTGAAAAGGAAAAGGAAATCCCTCTGGAGAAAGTTTCTGCCTGACTTTCTCCTCTGCTCATTATAATAAGTGTCCTGCCTTGCCCCGAGTCAACCTGTGAACTTTCTCAAAGGTCTTTTTTTTTAAACCTCAAGTCTCCATCACTTGAGTCTACTACTGACGATGTCGACTCCTCGTTTGTTATCAGGCTTAAAATCCTGTTGATAGTTTAGAATTATTAACAAAAGTCGACTCGACTCCTCTAAAGGGCTTTTTTTTCTGGAGGCCTTTCAAGTTTTTGAAGGGGACGAGGAAACCCTGTGACACACGCTTCGATGCCTCGGTACTTTGAGGAGGAAAGACTTGAAAATTGTCGCTTTCGACCTCCCGGCACTTTTACACTCGACACTTTTACACTCGACTGTCCTTATTCCCTCCTTCTACTATGGAAAAGGAAAGAAGCTTAGAGGATTATCATATTATTTTTTCATTAGTTCAACCATTTCACCCTGCTTCCTTTTACGGCTCAAGCAACCAAGGTTTGAGGAGGTGTAAAATTATTTGAGAAGCACACCAAAGCTTTTCCTTCAACTGTCTCACTTCTTCAAAGTCTTAAGTCCTTCCTTCTTCCCTTGAAGCACTCCTGTTTTTCTCCCTTACTGACATGTTGGTCCAGTCTTGGAGAAAATTGAAAGTTGGGTTTTCACTTTTCTTGGAATTTATATCCTCTGCAAATTAAATACAACTTGCCCACTGACCACTGGCACGTGCCATCAGATTTCATATTTTATAGGGTTATTTTTATTCTGCCAAAAATTACGTGAGAGCAGAGCAATAGTCGTCTTGCAAAAAGTGAAAAAAAAAAAACCCCCCACCCCCTTACCCCAACATGTCATTTACTTTCTCTAGTAAAGTTTTAGGATTTTAGCTTTTCACTTTCCTAACAAATACGAAGCGCTGGCGCAGGCGTTGTGGAGAAAATCCTCTTGATACTTTTCATTTTTGCGATGAGATCAGCTTTCATTTTTTTTCTGTCTGAGATTTTGGAAAAAAAGGTTGACGTGTGGGGTTTAAGCCTCATCAAAATAAATGCGAAGGCAGAAGAGGTCCAAAGTCCATCTCGAGTGGAAGACAATTTCCTCCTGTGGTCTAGCCGCTCCACATATTGGACAGCACAATGGGGAATTTCCCATCAGAAAATCAAAACTGTGTTCTCTCTCCTTCGTAGTATTTTTGGGCGAGGGATGATCGTAATGAAGGAAAGGTTTCCATTTGAGAGACTGAATCCAATTATCCTTGGATTGTCTTCCAGCAGGGTTCCAAAGGAAGGACCAAGAGAAGATAATAAACTCAACCACTCTTCAATTCCTTTTTACTAACGAGTAGACGTAGGTAGAAGAGAGAGAGAGAGTAACCATGGAGACCAGACTTCGTTTGGAAGATCAATCTATAATTTATGATACGACACCCCCTTAACACACTCCAAACCAGGAGGCTAATCAACCCCGGCATCATAGTGAGAGGAAAGAGAAGACAAATTAACTCAAAAGAAATCAAACGTGTAAAATAATCAGAGAGAACCTAAAAGTTTTTAACCTAAAACCTAATTTGAACCTAAAATGAGTAAAATACAAGTTGAAATATTGGATTCCTTTTCAATGAAATCAACATCTTCAAAAGTTTTACCAATGAATGAGGAGGAGGGAAGCGCGTTAAAAATCGTAAATGAGAAAAGTTATAAAATACGCTGAAAAAGTCTAAACAATTCTTCTACGCTTTTCAAGGATCGACCCCCACCCCTCACCCCAACAAATTTGCTAAAATTGTGTATTCTGAATAATTTTTTTGTAAGAAAAGCATACGCGTTATAATTCCTCGAAAGTTGACGGTTATTTATACTCCTTGCTTAAAATACATCGAAACTGTCGCCAGGAAATCCAGCGCTCTCAGCCTGACTCTGCAGCGATATAAGTTTTAACTGAAAAGTATGTATCTTTGTTAAAAAAAATTTACATTTAAAGCAGAGTCGTATTAGTGAGGCGTATTAGGAAGTCACGGTCCGTAAACGACTTCTGTACCACTCTGTGGCGTGTGGACATGAATGAGGTTCTGTCCAGTCATCTGTGACAACTGAAACTCTCTTTCACTTTAGGCCTGAAGGGGATGGGGGTGGGGAGAATGGGGGTTGAAAAAGTGTCACTTTCTCTCCATGCTCCGCGTTCCCTATAGCCATTACGTGTCAACCGAACCATCTCTCCTTAACGTGTATCCTCTCCCGCTTCGTAAAAGTGAACGGAATAGTGTCGCGTCTTGTAATAAAGTTCAGGGAAATGTTTTTGAAAGACCAAAATCTAACTTCCGTTTTGAAATGGACTTGAAATGCTCGGGAAACGGAAAAAGTTCTTTCCCCCAAAACTCCCCGACGTCTATTCCCGTTTGCCCTAAAGTGTAGAAACCTTCCAAGTAATTAAGGACCCGTTCATACTAACTCCTCCAAATGTTAATGGGACAAGGAGGGAACTTTTGAATAGGGCATAATATTAGGGCATAATATACCCTACACTTAAAAAAGTCATTGTCATAATCATTCCTCCTTAACTCATTCTGCAAACAGTAGCTCCACTGTTGAAACATCAGAAAACTACAAATTGTCAACTTTTCCAGACAATTACCTCGATACAATTTGATCCACGACCGAATGTGTTCATATAAATGCTAAAACTTCCAACAACATTCAATTTTGTCTTAACTTGACATCGTAGCAGATCGATCTGCGCAGGTACTTTTTCTCTCAAAAATTATTTGAACCTATAAAAATTTACTACTGACTGAGAGCAATTAAGCGCCTGGTTTTTGGTAGCGTCAGGTCATGCCCTCAAAACGGCTTCTGCCTTTGGATTTAATAGCTTGATAACATTCAACCTTACCTAAATTTGGTCGTTCAGGAGCGTTTTACAAAAGGAAAAAAAAAGATTGAGTAGCGAAGAGAGGCGTTGTTTGAAATTTTGAATAGAAACAAATGAAAATATATTCAAGAGGAGGAGATGGATTGGGGAGGGAGGATGGGGGATGGGGGTAGTTCAAGAGAAACAAAAGGTTTGAATTGTTATGAAAAGGGGAGGCTTCCTCATAAGTGTCATGAGACTGAACAACGCAAAGTCATCTCGTGTCAGAGTGATGATGAGATTAGAAATAAATGGAAAAGGTTTACAGAATTAATGCCATGACATGACGAGTCCAGAGCTCTTGTACGACTCGAATACCATCACTACTTTACAATACAATGCATTTCGAGTTCAAAAAAAGACAAGATGAAATGGAGGTTTTTCTAATAAAATCCTATTTTTCGTGGAGGGATGGGGGAAGAGGGGGGTTGGAAAATTTTTGAAAGTCTTTTGTTTTTTGAAAATTAATCTTCTTTCGCCCGTCAACTCGACGAAAAAAAATTTCACACTAGTGTGACTTTTCTGCGATGTGACGGGCGCGAGAGCTTTAATAGAATTACAGACTGTAGAGATAAACAGAAGATAGGAAGAAAGGAGGGAAAAAACCGAAAAAATTTGCATCTCTCCGAAATTTTTCTCAAGTTTCTGGTTGACATATACTAGAAAGACATTAAGCTCCTCAAACCGAAAAGTATGTACTACCCGGTGCCACAAACTTTAAAAAAATTACGCAATCCTTCAAAGTTATACTTTGAAAGTTAGCGGTAGCTTTCAAAAAAAAAAAAACTATCGGGTAACAAAAATCAAGAAAATTTTCCTGCTCCAGCTGAGCTCCCCGGTTGTTACCCCTTTCTTTTAGGTTTAGGTTACGTAGCTCTTACATGCAATTTAGGTACGTCGTATCAGATGAAAAATTTTGACAGGTTTTATGAATTTGTCTCGGATAATGAGTCCTTAAGAAAAGAGTAATTAATGCCAAAGAAACAATGGATATGAATATGACAATAGGCGGAAATCCTACCGTGCTTTCTCTCTCCCAAGGCGAAATGGGTTTATTGCGTGCGTACTTTTTGTTTTTTTAGTTTTTGCATGTTATACTGTAGTGAAAGTAGACCGATACCTTACACACTATCCTACTACTGTGCCTTCTTCCTTTTTATTCAAAATACTCAAAATCACTGGAAATTTGGTCATTAGACAAAATTTTGACACAAAGCAAAAACGACGCAATTGTTAATGTAAGTCAATCTACAAAAAATGAGGAAGAAAGTAGAGAAAGTTTGAACAAACAAAATGAAACCAAGAATTTTAGTTTGATACATTATTGGCTTACCGGTTTTTTTTTCATTATTTTTTGGGAAAAAAAATGGGAAAGACTTTTTCTTTTGCTTCTTTTTCAGCTTCCGTGTGCAAAAAACTTTCTTTTTTGCACATCATTCCATTATTTGTGAGAAACTTTTTTGCAAGAAGCCACCTGGCTTCGTCGCTACAACACATTTGAATAGAAATAGAAATCTTTCATCACTTCCATTTTTTTTTCGTCTTCAAAAAATTGCAGTTTTTTCTTCCAACCATCTTTTTTTTAAAGCAGTGTACAGTGCAGCTCACTACTTTTTTTTTCCTTTTAAAAAAAAAAACAGCCCAGCTGCTGACGATAGAGGAGTAGAGAAAAAATAGAAGTATTTTTTTCAAAAAATATATCTCTTTGTGCAAAATTTTGGAAAGCTAAAATTAGGCCTTTCAGGTTTCTTCTTTTTTTTCAAAAAAAAAATGGAAAGGGCAGCTGTAAAATTGAGAAAAGACTTTTTGAATGTTGGCTTTGTCTCGTATCGTAAATTCTCGACAGTTTCAAAACATATTAACCATAGTTTTACTTCCAAAGCCTGAAAATGGCATACACACTAGTATATATAAGTACATACCCATACAGCCCCGAATTGGTTTCATAAAATTAATGTTATTTCTCTACCAAAAGCCCCAAAGGACGCAAAGATATATTTTTGAATGCTCAACGCCACCCATTTATGCTTTGGAAATTGGCTCATAATGGGTTCTTTAACGGGACCTCTGTACTCTATCATTCCAAACGGTGATGGACCCATTTACGAGATACAATTTGAAAGGGGTAAAAATGTGCAGATGCAGAGATTTGGGGGAGGGGTGTGTTTTTTCCACCCCCACCCTCTCAAGACAAAATACCTAGAACTTGAAAGCTGAAACTAAAAGAAACCTAATTTTATTTTAAAAAGTTCCAAGTTTCATTAAGTATAATTTCAATTTCTTGCAAAACGGCGTTCGATCTGGAGGGAGTAAAAACTTGTAAGGTTTTCAAAATTTTGATCGACTAACTCGAAGATAAATTTTTCTTTTACCGTGAAAGATCTTGAAATGGTCCAAAGTTTGTGGTTAGAAGGAAAGCAATATATCAAAGAATCAGGGCTTATTTGTAATCAGGACGAGAAAGTTAGAGAACTAACATTTAAAAAAAAAAGTCGGACCGCCGCGATCTCAACAACGTAAAAACTTCCACCCAAAAAAAAAACTTCGATTTGGAACGAAAAAAGGCAGAGGGAAGAGATGAAAAAAAGGCGGGAAAAGACAGTGAGAAAGTACCCACAACAGCTCGTAAATCAAATTCGGATGGGAAAATCTTATGAACAAGACATCGATCACTCCCAATCGATCCCCTTGACATAGAAAAAAATGTGAAAAATGTGTTATTTTTTTTTTTTTGAAAAAAAAAAAGCTCTATAGCCTTACGAGTTCAAAAACTTCGCCTTTCTCTCGGGCACCGTAAATTTTGAAAAAAATGGGGGTGAGTGTTGCAAAGAGCCGAAGTTTAAACAAGCCTTTTGCTCTGGAAAATTGCACTTTACAGATCGCGAGAGTCTCACTCAATTTCACTTTTCAAGTGAAATCGGATTGGATTTCGTTTATTAGCAAAGATCTTTCTGCCGCTTCCTCGCGCCTAACTTCTTTTTTGCTCCCTTTCCTTGTCAACCAAAAAAAAAACGAGAAAGTTCTTCCCCAACTATTCAGTGCATTGGAAAAAAAAGAGAAAGTTAAGTTATGCAAAATCTGAGTTGCTCAAAAAGCCTCTCGGGAGTGAAGGCTCGGAATGCATGGGCGAGAGGGTAAAATTTAATAATAAAATTCTCGAAATGCCTTTCACTCTCTTTCTTTCTAAATCTGGCAGGCACGCGGACCAAAATCTGCAAAATCAATACAAAGCTCGTCAAACACCCTGTAAACAAGGCGAAACAGAGATGGGCAGTCACAAATTTATTCTAACTAGGGTCCAACCTAACAAAGTATGAGCATTTATTTTCAAATTCAAGGCTTTGAAAACAGAGTTGGGCAATTTTCAAAAGTCTCATATCCTTTGCTCATGTCCAGGTAGCACGTCGTCATTGCCGGTGCCTTTGTTTTGGAGGTAATCATGGCACCTACCATAAACTTTGATTTCCTCCGCAGATCTTCACCACGACAAATGATGAGATTTAAAAAAAGAAAAATTGCAAATTGGAATATTTTCCAGAAAATTGAAAATTGGATTGGGCAAATTGCAATTGCAAGGTGATAATGCAGCCGGTATTTTTTTTTGTTAGAAGGGCACAAAATGTTTGGTCGAGATAGCAATTCTTAAGCCTAGTTTAGAGCCTACGCCAGAGTCATAATTTAGCTTAATGCAGAGTAGCGGAGAGTCTTTTCCTTGGGAAACTGTTGGGGAATGAAAAGGAAATCGATACAAAAGGAAGCCCAGGAGAAAGGCCTCTACTTTCGCTCCTTTTATTTCCTAACCAGTTTAGAGTCCAAAGCAGGCAGCTTGCCTTTCGTGTCCAAATAGCCCAAACGCTTTTTTTCCATTACATTTTAAAAGTTCTTTCTAGGATCCAAAGTTAGTAGTTTGTAGTTTTCAGGAAGAATCTAAAGGTTTGACTTTTTAGGAGTAGTAGGCTCTAAAGCCAGGACTCTTTGGACAAAAGTCAAGCCTTCAACATAGCCAGGGCCTTAAAAGTCTTTTGTGACGAAAAGCGAGAGAACATCACGCGTCAAGGGAAAATGCATA
Source organism: Rambutanura hunanensis (assembly GCA_019776465.1). Classification (NCBI taxonomy): domain Eukaryota; kingdom Metazoa; phylum Arthropoda; class Collembola; order Poduromorpha; family Neanuridae; genus Rambutanura; species Rambutanura hunanensis. The sequence continues at coordinate 92,844 of JABASK010000004.1, read as the reverse complement.
TTACGAAAGAAGCGAGAGGGTCTTTTGGTGTTGAAAAGTCTCCGGTTTACTATCAGAAGTCACCAGCTCAAAAAAGATCCATTTACTACAACCAGAATTGGTGGCAGGGTTGGTGTATCACAATTCTACTCAACACGTTTTAATCAATTCCTATTCAGCTAAAAAAATTCTGAAATTGAAAATACGAATATTTAAGTTTAAAACTTACTGTTAGCAGTAGTCTAATACGGTTCTAGTTAGTCTAGCAGTCGTATAGATAGGAATACAATTTACTAAAATTGGATCAATTGTTGGTGTACTTGACTTCAGTTGTGAAAATTTTAAAGTTCTCAATTCCCGTACATATGAATAGGTTAATAAAACATTAGTTCACCTTCTTGTAGTTGTTATAAACGAATTAATCCAACACTGATTTTTATCACTTTATTTGTCTAGTACTTATCCCTACACCAGTCATCAGTAGTAGAAAGAAGCGAGAAAGACCTCAAAACTACGTAAATTCAAGGCGAGGCAGAGACTTTCTCCGACTTTCACTCTGAAGCGACTTCGAGAATGAAAAGTATTTTGCATTGGAATGCTCTAATTTTGCGTTGGGACGTAAAATAAACAGCTTACCGTTAATAAGATATTTGAAAGCTTTCTCCTCCTCACACTTTCCAGAATTCAAAATTCCCGCACACATTTTCCATTTCCTTGACTTTCTCTCTTGCCTCTTTCTAAAAAGTTGTACAGCTTCCCTCCTTTTCCCGTAACACCACAACATTAATTTCCTCATCTTGGGAGGCACGCGCCTCAATTCTCAAGCAAAAAAAAAGAGATAGGAAGTCAAGGTGACTCATTTCACACATTCCACCAGTCGTGACTACCAAGTAGGGACATAAAAGTGGGAGATTTAAATCTGGCAAAAAATACCCAAAAAGAAAAAAAACTTTGGCCCTTATTCCACCAACAGCAGCCCTTGCCTATAACTTGGAAAGAAAGGAGTTTATGACCCTACCATCCAGGACACAAAACCAGGCGAGAGTAAAAGCTTATGCTAAAGAGTACAGTGAGGCACAATAGAGAAAAGACACTTTTCCTAACATAACAATAAAGACGGAAATGGGCTTGATTTTGTGGACCAAAAAAGGCCCAACATCTTATTTCCCACCATCAAATTTAAATAAGAAGGAAACAGATACGAGACCTTCCATATCCTCCTCTACTTCCATTCATTTTAACGTCAAGCAGTTCAACCCTTGACATATAAAATGGGTAGAAAAAAAATACTAAAAAAAAGAAAAAACTATACGCCCCACAGACACTAAATTTTTGAAAATTTAAAAATCCTCAAATTTACAACTTTTCCAGATTCCACTACTTTTTTTCTGGGCCCAAAGTTTTCGTCTTTCTAAATAAAAGCTTAAATTTAGCTATTGGTTGAAGTTGACAAAATCAGATGTGGGCCCACCCCCTGTATACTTAACTTGTCTCCAACTTTCCTAAAAAAGTCATCAAGACTTACCTGCCTTTTGTTCGGAGGTGATTAGGGGGACCCCTAATTTAAGAGAAATTTAAATTCCCTTATATTTTAAGTCATTTTCCCTACACTACCATATGAGATGGATGGATTTGTTGGAAGTAATCAGTCACTGTCGGAAAAACCAGCGGCACAAAATTGTTTCTTACATGACAATTTCCCGTAAGACTTCTTGATGGACTTGTTTCCTCCGCCTCCTTTCCCTTCCACACGCAAAAGAACACACTTCATCTCACTTTTTTTTTTAATTTATGTCTGCGCCCAGCTGACTTTTCAAAGGTATTATTATGCTCCCGTAATTATTAGGTGTGTTAGGCAACTTATCCTCCTTTACATAAGCGAAACCGATTTAAAATGAAAATAAGAGACGAACAGGCAGCATGCCGTCAAGCATATGCTCATAGAATTACAAACTTCTGATCCAAAGAAAAAAAGAGAAAAAATCAGGAAACAAAAAAAAAAAAACTTTTAAAAAGCAAATTTCCCCCCACAAAAATTCAAGTAACTAAGCAAATACTTTTATCGAAAATCAGTTTTTAACCAGAAAAGCATTACAAAGGTTTTGATATGTATCTACCCGAAAATATTCAGTTTTGTAACAAGACCCTATTGGGCGGGGGATAGAGTGGGGAGGAGGCAGCTGGTTTTAAAACATTTTCTGTGATCTTTTGAGTCTCACAAATAATGTTTCATGTTCTGAAAAAAAACAACATTTTACCTACTTCGCCAAAAGTTCAATTAATGTGAAAAGTAGTTGTAAGTCCTTAGCTACCGGGTTGTTCGGCGAAGTAAAAGCACAATGGGGGAAAAAGATTTTCTCTTTGTCTCCCTCGTTGTATTTATAAAAGACTACTTGAGCCCAATTCATTCAAATTAGGCAAGAGAGAGAGAGAGAGTGTGGTACATACGAGCCATGAATACATAATTGAATAGGATGCCCCATCATTAAAAGGCAGATGAGCTCAACTAATGAATTGCATTCATTTGAAAATTGTGCCAAATCTTTTATAATGTTTCACGTAGTATCTACCACTACCCACTGAACTCCTTGTTCGGTACTTTCTAAAAGCCCATTTTCCCCACCGCTCTTTCTCTCTCCTCCTGCACACAATTTATTTGAACATGCCAAATATAGTCAAGTTTTGTAGAGCTCGTTGGTGGTACGACGAGCTGAAGGGCTATAGGCTCAAAACCGCAAGCGACGCGCGAGCAATGCCTAATTCGAAACTCTCCAACAAATTTCATTTCCGACTTCATTACCTTACGACGCGGAATTTGCGAGGCGAGAGGATAATACATTTTGTCGACTAAATAGAGCAACTAACTAAATTTCCTAACCTACTACGACCACTAACTGTAATACTAAAACCGTGTCATCGTAGTGTTTTTTTTCTAGAAAGTATAACCCTACCACCGCCACTTGCTCCACCGACAGCTCTCCACCAAAAAGTTGGTGAATTCGCAAATATTTTACGAAATAATTTTTGGGTTGAATTTTTTATTCTGTGCGTCTAAAGTCCCGAAGAAAGCTGCGATATGTTTCAAAATTTGCGTTGAATGGAAAAAAAATATTGTAGATGAACGCCTTTCTCTTTTTTCTTTGGCGCGAAAAAAACCAAAATTGTAAAATCCCATCTCGAAGTTTTTGGCTTTTTTTTCCTTATACATTTTGTTTACATTTTTCCATAATGCATCGCAGTTCAGAAAATTTGAAGTTTTCTCTCCTATTCCACCATTGGGGGAGGTGGGAGGGGGAAACCGGCGGAAGATTTGAAATTTTAGAAAGGTAGTTCAAAACTCTCGAGCCTGCTGTTACCTTATCGTGTGGTAGAGGCAGCTTTCCCAGGCGTAATATTCTAGACGAAGAATAATAATGCTAAAATTGACATTCGGCTCAGATCTTCTTCTGTTTTGACAGGAAACCATGGTATTCTACTTTTTTGGTTCACTAGCCTATGAAATACTTTCTTCCAAACAAAACTTCGAAGTTTGTAATCGAAAACTAGAGTAAGCATTCCTAAGTAGAAAACTAACCTCAACCAAGCACAAAAGAAATAATATAACAAAATAGTTTAATAAAACACAGAAATTCTATACGTTTTTTTGCAACTTTCAAAATAAATTTAAGCTTTCCATGACTTTTTTTTTGAAAAACGAACCTTTAAACACTCTACTTCACTTAAGGGTTAAAAGTAACTCTAATAAATTCACTTTCTCACTCTGCCCCCAAGACTAAACCTTCTTTCAATTTTGAAGATGAAGTATAAAGAAGGAAATGGGCGGTTATGTTCTGTTTTATTCTAAAGTTTTAAAATAAAAGAAGACAAGGATAAGCGAAAAAGGAAAAGGGAACGTTGCTTTCTTTCAACTTTCTCTGGTGAGTTGCTAGAAAGTTTGACGGTAAAGAAGAAAACTTTGAATTTTAGAACTTAGAACATACACATACTGTGTAACGTGCGACTCGTAGGGAAAAGAAGAGCATTAAGTCGCCCGGTTCTATCTTCTTTAGAAATTCCCGGGTTTTTGTGTATTGTTCATAGTGGTTTATGAATGCCTAAAACCTGACGCTAATGCTTTCTTTCCCTTCCTTCCATTTTCACAAAAACTTCAACCAAACTAACATTTACTTTAGATCACTTTTTAAAGAAAAAAAAAAGAACGGAAAGGCAAAGTGAAACCTAAGCCCTTCATTCAACACAAGGCCTAATCCGTTACTCAATTCAAACTTACTGGAAAATTCCAAAACATTTCACATAGCGGCGCAAGACTCCTGGCACAGTAAGGCAAAATGTAATATCGAGTTAAGACAAGCTGTAGAAAATTATTGGAAAAAAAGTCGTACGAAATGTATAGCCAATCGTTAAAATTTTTAGAAGTTTAAAAAATGTGGGGAGAAAAACTAAAATTTTAAGAAATTAGGAAACAACTGATGAAAAATTGAGGTTTTTAGTAACATAGAGTAAAATTGATTCGGTTTTAAAGCATGTGACTCTTAATATTGCTTTTCAAACTTTTTTTTTTCATACAGTCGATAAGTGCGTGTGTTGAGACTTTGTATGAAACTAAAAAGTGTCTAGGAGTTTGTATGGAATTAGGAATTCATAACTTTTCTACTTTTCTAGGATAGGCGACGTGGAGCGCGTTGTCGTAAGTGGGTACAATGTCTAAAAAATTTGAATTAAAATGAAATATTTAATGTGTACGTCCCATCATTTTCCTGCTTCTTTTTTGTCTTGCCTTTCTCTATCTAGACTCCTCGAATCATATCTAACGTGAAACTTTCAAATGTTTTAATCTTAAAATTTCAAAAAAAAAAAAAAAAAAAAAACTGCCTTATTTTTTGCTGCGTAGAGAATACAAAAAAAAAATCTGTTCGATTTCGACAATGCCGAAAAATAGTAGACTGTATTTTTCTGTCTATCCGCTCGAAATCAATGTAATGACTCTGCGTTCCGTTTTTTAAAACGTAAATAGGGTTACAGCCTACAGGCTTGTTTCAGAAAAATATGTTCAAAAATAATCCAACAATTGCCTGGATCTTTTTACAAAAAAAAAAAACTTTACGATACAAACCAGTTCTGTTTAATAAATAAAAAATAATTTTCGAACCCTCCTTTTTGTTCCTGTCCATCATCAACACCCCCCCCCCCCCTTCAAAACCCTGACCTTAGTCGATGATTAGTCTCCATCAAACGCAAAAGGCCTACAGGATTCATCCCCACTGTGCATAGACCATCTACCTCTACACAAAATTTCCCTTTTGTACATTTTTAGACCTTTTAGTTTTTAGCTCCCTTTTGTCTCCGTTTTGGAAGTTATTTCATGAAAGAGAGGCTTTTAAAGCATCAATTTCCCTTCTTGTCTTTTTAAAAGTCCTGTCACGTCCTTTCGTCTTGTTCTTGAAGACTGGGAAGAAACGGAAAGCTAAAGGATAGGGACTTGAGAAAGTGCGGGTTTCTTCAATTTCATGAAGCTACACTGTTCTACAAGAATAGACGAAGAATGAAGTCCATCTGTGGTTCGAAGCACACAGAATGGGATTCCTTCGTTTACTTTGTAAAAAGGAACCACCTTACGACGATGAGTCGTCCATACCAAATCACGTCTCCAACAACGTAACTATAGAAGAGAACGTAATGTTTCTACCGTGCGTGCATGCCTGATGACTCCCTACTGAACGTTATTTTTAAGCTTGGCCCCTAATGCGTAGTAACCATGGATGAACCCACGCTCGAGTGTATAGTTAAAGTCTAATTTTCAACCTTGATTATTTTCCCAGCTATCAGCCTTAAAGCGCTTTTACTTCGTCGTACCACGCCATCACTAGGGCTGCATTTAGTTGACAGGTCGGAAGCAACATGACATTTGCAAAAAACACTGCAATGTTAGAAGAAAAAAAATTTAAAGTTCGACAATGCTCAGTAATTTTAATGCTAAAGCTTCATTCATACAAAATCGTTAGATTTATAATTGCATTTCGTTACGTTGGTACTGTATAAGTGCATTTGCTTAAAATTTTTTTAAATTAGACGCTCCTACGTGTTCATTTGCAAGTTTTAGACCTTATCGATGACTCGAAACTCGACACTGTGTAACTCAAAGACACATAACTAGTTATTCAAATGGTAAAATAAAAGTTTAGTATTTCCATCTCATCAAAGTCAGGAGTTCCTATTTTTTTTCTTACACAATGAATAATTTATGAAAAAAAAACTATGTGTAACTTGAGCTTTAGTACTGTGAGCGATCTCATTAGTTTAAACAATGATCAGGCACGACGTTAAACGTAGGGAAGCATGCACTCTGATTTTCTTACTCAACTTATTTACGCAACCAAAGTCGTAGCGTTTCAAAATGTTAGACTTAAAAACCTGTTTAATTTTTTAAAACATACGCTGGGTTTTTTTTTTGAAAACTGAGCGTCATGCGAAGCAAGATGCGGAAGAAGGATATTATAGGTTTTGTTTCAAAACAGACTTTTTTAGCCTTAAAAAAAACGGACGAAACTTTTTGTTTTGAAAAAAATTGTTTCGTTTAAACAAAATTGTAACAGAGTTCGAAGCTCAAGTAAAAGAACGTCTTGGCTTAAGTATTTCGTCTACTGATTATTGCGTGAATAGAATCCATTCATCTTACAAAAAACGTGTAATTACTACCGTTAATCTTTAGCCGCCTATTCATCCTCATTTTCTAAACTTCCGCCAACAGTCAGTTTTCTCATACCGTTTTACAACAAAGTGCAAAGTGTACTACGTAAGCAAATCTAAAGTTTTTCTAAAAAAAAATTTAGTTAGTCTAAAATGTTAGAACGAATTAAGATAGTTATAACTAAAAATTTTATTTAACCTAAGCGTTAGTATAAAGTTGTGAGAAAAGTAAAGGACGCTTTATTCAAAAGCGTTGTGAACGTTTTTAAGATTTTAAGTACTGGCGTTAAAAAAAAAGATGTTTTAGAAACGAATAAAAATTTCATCAACAAAAGTTTCAAGTTCAATTTAGAAAAGGAGTTTTGAATTTTGTCTAAAAAAATGAAAGTTGTTCTTTCAGCACGCCTAGGAGCAACGACTTTCAGTTTCATTCTGTTTCATTTTTGCTCATTCTTTAAAAAAAAAGTGTCAAAAAGTGGCAAGTTTACCAGAATGTATATTTAAAAGTTAAGATTACATAAAAGTAAACGAATGCAGTTACCGGGATCGTGATTGTATTCAAATTTCAAAAACCCGAAGCGAATTCAGTTCCCGGGTATCGTATTCAGATTTCAAAAACCCGTAGTACCCAGACCAAAAGTAAAGTTTAGAAAAAAAGGCCTTTATTCTTTGACTCATTTAGCCATGTGGGAAAAGTAAAACAAGGCTTTATTTGACAGACTGGAATCAGAGCGTAGATGAAAGTGTCGGGAACTAAAAATTTGAGTTGGATTACAGACACATTTTGTGTAACTCTGTACATTTTTCAAAAAATAAAATAAAATTTAACCCGAAACCCTAACAAACTCACTCGCCTCTGGCTCACTGCTTAAGTCTACAAACAAATAGTCCATAAATCCTCCTCCATTTCAAAACCATTCAATTTACAATTTTCAAAACAAAACAAGAAAATAGGAAGCTTTTGAATAGTCTACTTATATAGAGTCGGCGTAATTGGGTTAACGTTGGTAAAAGGCGTTAGTAACGTCCCTTGTCACCTCATTAGGTTCCAATTTTGACATTCACTTTGAGTAAAAGAATCGAAGAAGTTGGATTTTGTGTGTTTCCTTATTCGATACCCGGGTAAAAAAAAAGAGGAAAGACCCGGCAAGTATCAAATAATGGAATTGGGATTGATTTTTTTGTCAAAGGGAATTTCACTGGTGCAAATATCGAGGCAGAGTGACAAGTGTGACAAGGGAAAATTAGTGAGACAGGCAGTGTGGACCTAAAGGCTCGCCTGACACACCAAAGTACAGGGTCGTCATGTCAACGCCCAATATATTCTACAGGAAAATACTTTTACGGGAACGTCAAATGACAGGGGCACGTTCCGGGACCGTTTCTCAGAAACGTGCAAAACAAATTGGAACTTACATTATTTTTATGTGTTTTTTTTTGAAATTCGCACATTCGTCTTATTTTAGCAGAGAAGTGTATTCTCATTGTAAATCCGTAAAAGACAAAAAAATCGAGTCATTTTTTTTTGGCGAGCTTTGTGATTTGCTACTGAAAACTTGATTGTGGTTACTTACAAAAACGTGGTATTTTTTTTTATACTAGACACAAATATAAAAACAATTTTGACTGGGTTGGTTGGATTGTAACAGGGCGGGAATCGTGATAAATTATCCTCCACGGCGTCACTCATTAGAAACGAATTATTACCATTCCTTAAGCCTATTCTTCGCTTCATCTTCTTCGTCAAGGAGGAAAAATCCTTTTGTAAAAAAAAAAAAAAAAACTTTAAAATTTTTTTCTTGCCTCTTCAGGCTCATCTTACCACCACTCTAGTATTGAATAACACAGGCACTACACACAATTGTTACAGCCAAGAGTCATGACTCCACTTTTCGAACGAACAAAAAAAAATTAAGGTTCAACTCTACGGCTCAGAGAACTAAATTCTGTGAAAAGAATTTTTTTTTCTATTCAAGTTTAGACGAGAGAGAAGTAGAATAAAAAAAAACCCAGAGAGATTTAGCGTGAAAACCACGGAAAGCAAAACAGAATCCAAGGAATAGGCGAAAAAATGAAGTAAAAATTTGTTTTAATAAAAAAAGTGAAGAACAAAATTGCTCCTACTCGTCTAATACTATTTTTGGGATCTAAACGTTAGAGTTTTCTAAATTTTATTATTGCTAGAGATGGGCATGGTGCACTTATACAGTCGCGATTCTGAAGCGTTATAAGTGTTCCTAAAAAAAACTAAACTTAACCCGTGAAAACTTTTTGCTACAAAACAATTTAATTTTACGTCATTCTCCTACACAAAACTTTATTTTTGTAGTTTACGTAAATGCGTAAAACCTGACTCACACACTCACACATACAATATTTGAAAATCGGATACTTTTGCTGCAGTTGACTAGTTTTTGGCAAAAAGTTTTGAAAATTTTCATGCTTTTCGCCACAACTCAACGGAAAATTATTATGAAATGACATAAAGACATTTCACATATTTAGTTCTAAAACTAAAAAAAAAGTTGTGGAAAAGACACGAAAATAAAAATTGACTTCTTTTTTCTTTTTTCTTTTTAAAAAAAACGTGGATTTCATTTTTTTCCGCAACAACTCCGTGCACCCTGCGTCATTGCGTAAATTCCAATTGAAATACTGTTCCGCGCAAAAATTCAAATTTAGTCCTTACGCTACAAAAAAAAATGTTTTTACACAGAAAGTATTTGAGAGAAAAATCTTCAATATTTTCCAAAATAAACTCTCTCTGCCTAAACATTCCTAATGAGCAAAACCTGCTTCACTTGAGTCATTTTCCCAGAAATTCAGTACGGTGGGGCTCTCTTTTCCCACTAAACAACCTAAAAGCTTGTATGCCCCACCAGTATCTAAGTTTTACAACCCGACGACAAGGCTTCACACAAAATGCCAACTTTTACTCAACCGAAACGACTTTCCCATAAATTTCGCCTGGCTGACTAATCTGACTCTTTTCATTCTAATAAAGTTTAAAGGAAGGAAAAAGGCCGCGTGTGATCTAAATTTAAAATTTCCCAGACTTCAAAAAAAAAAAAGAAGTCTTTTCCAAATACATTTCTATGATTAATTAAAATGTAAGGCCGTAAAACGTGTCAAAAATAGATTTTGTTTCTGCTTCTTTTTATCCTCACGCCTTTTTCCCTCTTCGTCTTTTGCAATTCTAAAGGCTTTAGTTGTGAAGATTAGAAAAAAAAAATCCTTTTGAGAACCACTCAAGGCTAATCTCAAAGAGCAAAAGACTTCTTTTTTTTTTGAAAAGGATAATTTTTTTCTCAAAGGAACCTCATCTTGTACAACACATCAGGCCATTGCTTTTTTTTTAATTTTTATTTAAGACTTCAGATTGACTCTCTCCCGTAGAAGAAAACCAGATGGAGATGGTTTCATTACTAAGAATTCATAATACCACTCTTGATTTTTTTTTTGAAAAAATATTATTCCTCATTATTATGCCTACACATACACACACGATCACTTTACACCCTACTGTTTTATGTTCACCTTAATTTCACTTAACTGCTCTTTTGAATTTTAAACTTGAAACTTAATCCTCTTTGCTATTTTTAGAAATGACGAGATTTTAATTTCGACCAAGTCAAAAAAAAACTCTTGAGTTTTATACTTCTTAAAAAGTAAAAAAAAAAAAACTTGAGATTTTTTTTTGCACAAAGTTTGCGCAAAGAGTTTACGAGCATCTGATTTTAATCACTCTCCAGTTTGTCATTAAAAAGCTGTAGAGAGAAGAAATGGGGGTAGGAAAGGGGGGCAAGTAGTGGGTGGGGAGATTGTTTGAACAGATGCCTTTTTGGTTTTTTTTTTGACATTGATGAACAAGTCTCAAAGTCTAATCAAAGTTTGGGCAGGGTAGATATGCGTTTTTTCGTTTCTTCCCCCAAGGTGGAATATGTTTTTGACGATTAGCCATAGGTTAATTTTTGTTTCGATATCGAAAATTTCGCCTACTGTTGTATATGTTTTTTAATGAAAAACCACATGCACTGCACATTTTTTTGAGACGCTAATCATTTTGTCACACAAAAAAAAAACTCAGATTCGGTTTTCAACCTGTTCAGCTTGATACACGTGTCCAGTCTCAGAGTGACAGTTGCGTGGAGCGAGTGAAAGTAGCGGGTATTTTGAAAATGTAGCCCTATGGTGCACAATTTTTTTACGGTGCTCACCCTTGGAAACGTAAGGTTCCAAGACAGGAAAAGCCTTTTCGTGTTGCGTCCCGTTTTTCCGTGTTTTCTAGACACTTCTAGGAAAAGTCTATCGACGACCGAGCGACCATGTGTGACCTATCAACTAAGCTCATAATTCCACTCCATTCACCCTCACATGGACTTTAGTACACAGAGAAGTACTTCAACGTTTGGGCTTATTAAGAGGACCAAAACTTCTACCGTGTCTAAGATCTCCTCTTCATCATCAATCTTTCATAAGTATCCACCAAAGCCCTCCAAGACCAACTCAAATCTATCACTTGTCCAAGGGGTCACTTTGAGATTACAAACTTAAAACCAAACATGATATGCCTAGAAGAGGCGGGGGAGGGGGAAGGTCAAGTTGTTGACCTCCCATACACTTCTAAGAACTAGCTAGAACTAAGAATTGAAAGTCACAAATTTTTTGCGCGAGCTGTTATAACGTCTTTACTCTAAAATTCTATAAATTTCAAATCGATTTTGCGAGCTGTGCATTTTATGTGTGCCACTTTTGCTCTACTCGTCGAGCCAAATTCCCATGTTGAGAAAAAAGTTTTTGCAAAAGTATGGTGTGACACTAAGGAGACACTTTCGGACATTTGAAACCCGGGTAAAATGTTGTACGACTCGAAAAGGCCATGGTAGCTTCTTTGGAATATCATATCTCTCTCTCCTTTACCGTGTCAATTTTAGACTATTCCCCAATTTTTTGGATCTGGTCCTAATGGTCTTTTGGCATATTGCACCTAATTAGGAGAAAGTTCAAGGGAGTCATAAAAAAAACTCAAAATTTTTTGACTAGTGGTGGCGGTGTGGGCTTTTTGTACAAAGATGAAAAAAAAAAGAGAAGAAGATAGGAAATCAAAAAATGGAGAAAGTTAGTCGTCAGCATAAAAACGTAATGTTATTACTATCTCCTCCTTTTACCTTCATCTTCATCCTTTCTTTTCGACAAAGCCTCAATTTTACTTTTGCCAGCAAAAGAGAAACTTTTTTTCTCTTATTACTCATTAGGAAAATGATAGGAGGAGTAGCGGCGCAATTTGGTGAAGCCCATCTAACAAGTCCAAAAAAAAAGTACAGGGATGTTCACAAAAAAACAACTTCTTTTTTTCAATTTAGGTTCTCCTAGATTAACGACATGAAGCGAAAAGAGGGAACGGGTTGTTTTACTCTAAAAAAAATTCGTTTAAATATTCTATGAAATTATAACATACTTTCGGATCAATTTTTTTTATAATCAATAATTTCGGAGAAAGTTGGCCCATATCGTTTTACTTGGCCAACCTGTCTTTCCCGAACGTAAGGACTGGGAGTCCAGAATTGAAGTTACCAAGTGTCAAACGAACCGTGACCCCCCTCCCCCTAGAAAAATATTTCCGATAACATTTTGCAGTTTTTACCAAAGAATAATAAAAAAACCCTCAAACTTTTTTTTAGAAAATTCCAGACAGACAAGATTTGACAAAAAAGTTTTAACTTTCTCCATCTCCGTAGTCACCATTAAATCAATTTCCTTCTCATAACCCTCACCTACTACCTATAGTAGGTTTGGTTAAGATTAGGTATAAAATTAGGTAAGAATAAAAGTGAATTGAACTTTCTCCTCCTCCACAAACCATGTTCATCAGCAATTTTCTAAATTAGGTCTTTTTCTAAAAGGTTCTCGTTTTTTTGAGGGGAAAACGGGGGGGGGGGGAGGTGGGTAATAGAGTCTTGTGCACTCTCTAAGTGGCTCCTGCCAATGGCCTAGTCATTTAAATAAATGCTTTTCTAGTTGAGTTTTCAAAGGATCTCTTTTGCTCTCTCCTGAGGGTTTTGAGCCTAATAACAGTTTGCCATGCAATCGTCCATTCAATTCTACCGCTTTCATATGCATTTAGAGGACTATTCTTAAAACCTATACGTCTCATATTACCCCCACTCGCTTTCCCTGAAATGTTACTTTTCTATTAAAATTTGAATTGACGTATAAAGAAAGCTTGGACTACCTCGAAATAAAAAAAAATGTTTTTTTTTAGAAAATGGGGATTTTTTTAATATTTCCAAACCCACTTATCACTACAGAATTATAAATCATAATGCTTTCTAGTTTATTCATTCAATGGTTTTTACCTAGAAAAAGCGAGAGGACAAAAGTTCCTTTGAATCGAATAACACCTACTATTTAATTCTCTTCTGAAAACCTTAAGCTGATTTCCTCTCTTACTCGCTTTTACGTACGTTATTTTTTGGTTGCCTTTAGTCTAAGTCCCAAAAAACAAAAAGATTCAAAATAATTTTTCCAGACAAAAACGCTCTAATTGGCCTTAAGTCTCCTAACAGGAACTACATGTTTTTAGAAGTAGGATATAATTTTGAATGAAAACTCCTCCAAACTACTCCTGCTTTTTTTTTTTTGAAAAAATTATATATAAGTCTTATTTTTGCTTCATTTCCTACAAAGGTCCACCATTTGTTAATATCACATAACATGCCTTTCTATGCTAAACCAGCTTAAATTTGCTATACAAAAAGCGCCAAAAATTAAGATCGGCTTAAATTTTTTGAAAATTATTCATATTTGATACTTTATAAAAAAAACATTTTGGGGATTTAACTCTTGGCGAGGATCAGTTGGGAGAAAATGCACCAAGAGACTTTTATTTTCCCGGTTTTGTTTTCTCCATATGTGTTATTTAAAAAAAACATGACCTGCGCTTTACAGTTTTGAAAAAACTCGCGAGTCATGTTTACCACCGGCAAAATTCCAAAGTATTACACATCAATCGGAGGAAATTGAAGTGGAAAGTTGGGAAGATCTCTAGAGGGAAAGCGGACAAGGTAGGGGAGGTATGCACCACTCGAAATTGGGAAGTTAAAAAAAACAAAAGGTTCGAAACGAATCGAATTTTGGAGAATGGAACTGACTCTGCCACAACTTCAACAACAAAAACGAGTAGAGACGTAAAATTCGAAAACCTGAAAAAAAAAATCTTTCCATTACTAGCGGACCCTCTTGTAAACCAAGCTTCTACTACTTCCACTTAACCTAATGGGCCTAAGCCCCTCTGCTCACAAGTCCAAAACCTAAAAAAGACCTTAGCAAAAAAAAAGCTTTGAGCGGGTTTTTGCAAAAACCATCGAACTTGCTTTATCCGCCAGGAGCTTTATTCCTTCATCCAAAATTCAAGAGCATATGCCTTTCAGCCCATTTCCCAATTCATTAATCAAACAGGCAAGTCATTATTTCACGTCATTCAAAATTCTCTAAAAAAAACGGAGTCGCTCTAAAATTCAAGCACAAGGAACAACACTGCGGTTAAAGTTTGTAGAAACAAATATATAAGCTAGACGATGATGTTCTCAAACGCTTTCGTAAATCTGACGATACTTAACTTTACAACAAATTTACTTCGAAAAAAAAAATGGAGGATACTTAATCTCTTCTCCTCAAACATTTTGAAAAAAAAATTAAACTCTTTATCAAAATTTTGGTAAAAGTTAACACTGTCATATCCATTCTAACAGTTTCATAGGCACAAGTGTGTAAGGAGCCGATAAATAAAATTCAGTCAAAATTTAGTAAAAGTACAGACAAAATACTTCGACACTTTTATTTTTTGCATAAAAACTGCAAAACATTCGTTGTCTCAATTTTTTCCTTTTTTTAAAAAACATTTTGACTTGATTCAAACTTTTTCTAAAAATTTAAAACCCCTGTCTCCCAGAATATAGAGTCAATAACCTTCCAAACTGATTCGCTATTTTTTGAGCTATCTGACTCAAATTTTGAGCCAGCGTTGGCTCACGTAAAATTTTCTACAGTAACCAAGAGGAAGGATGGATTGTAGAGATTGAAGACCTTAAATGTCTTTTTACTCGAAGGTTTCCTTAAGATGTATTTGAGATTGGGGACGTCCCATATGGCCTGAACAATTACCACCCAGACTCTGAACTTTAATTTACTACTACGCCACACTTTTCCCAAGATTACTCTTTACGCACTTTCACCATACGGAACATTTTCCATCTTTACTACTCCAACACCTCCTGGCATTTTGCCCAAGAAAAGGTGTATGCCTTCTGAGTTATGACTATTCACAAAGAAACTTTTGGGCAGACTTTACAAAACTGTAAGAGAAAGCGCAGAGCTTTAGCATTTCTCTCTGAAATCCAATTAAATATAAATGTCAATCCCCTTTCAAAACTTTTCTTCTCCTTTCTTCATATTCACTGAAAAACGGAATGAATAATTTCATATTTTACAAAACTTTTCCGAAGAAATTAAGACTTAAGAATGAAAAAGCCCGGCGTACCACTTTTTCGGTTAGCCACAAAACGAGAGGTTTTTTTTTAAAATAAAGAGGACTACGGTTCTAGAATCCTTAGAACCTCAAGAAAATATAAGGCGCGACTAGTTCAAGAATTGTCGTCCTTTTGTCACCATTTAAGTTAGACCCAACAAAAAAAATCCAAAAACCTAGAAAATAGCTTCCCTTTCTTCCGTCCACTTTCCGACCTTGAGGAAAGATGAAGGAAATAAAGTGAGAAACTTTCCTTTTATCTCAAAGAAAGAAAGCGAGGAGCGGAAGGTGTGCAATAATATTTTATGCCCACAGGGACTTTCACTTTATTTCCTGCCCTACCTTTTTGGTCTAGTAAGGAAGTTTTGCACTTCGAAAAACCTTAACTCTCTTCATAAACCTAATCTAACCGGAACTAACTTTAACTTAGCTAACATAACTAACCTAACCAGTCTAACAAACTTAACCTAACTGATCACAAAAGTCAGAATCTCCAACTCTTAGCTTAGCTGAGGAGAGATTTAGTCAATTCCACCAAAAGCTAAAAGTTTTACTCACTTTCAGAAAACTTCTTAAAAAATTTAAACCTTTTCTAAATTACGAAACTTTCGTGTCGTACTGTAACCAAAGGCAACAGTTATTACTGAATAGAGAAAATGTACTGAGTGTCCCATTCGTTTTTTTTCATATTATACACTCCTCTTCACCTTTTCCTAATTCAAAAGATTCATGAAAGCGGGTGAGCAGAGGGAACTTTTCATTTTCCAAATACATAAAAGCTGAAGACAATGGAGGAAGATAGTGTAGTGTAGTTCTCGGTTTTATATTTACTTTTTGTGACTCAAAGAAGAAAGTTCAGGCAAGCCACATGCTTTCTTCTTTTCTACACAAAACTATTTCAACTAAAAACTTTTGTTCCTCTAGACTTTTACTTTTTTCAAAAAAAAAAAAAAAGAAGTCTCTAGAACACATTTGTGTAGTTCCATTAGTCAAATTTTAATTGGAAATAAACAGTTAGAAGATGAGAGCCACCACTACCGCTGCACAGTCCCACTTTTCTTTTGTTTGTGGTCTGGTAGAGACCTTTTCACAAATTAGCAAATGGAGAACAGACTTTTGGCATTGCCCAAAAAAAAATTTTTTTTGTTTGATAACCTAAATCATACAAGGTCGCTGCTCCCGAAACCGTACAAAAATCGAGCCGAAATTTCAATAAATTGCTAATTTTGTGCAATATAGGTTATGATATGGTTGGCCGATTTGTTCTAGTCATACCACTAGTTAAATATGCATTAGTTTTTATGAAAGTAGAACAGACTGTATGTCAAGTGACGTCTAAAATGTATGTGTATTATTAGAACCCGAAAAAATTGTCCAACTTGTTGGTCTCTCCCTTTTTTTATGAAAGAGTAACAAATGTAAGGTGGCATTAAGTGTGGTATAGAGAAAGTATGTGGGCGCACTCCTTCTTAAGGTGGGGCCTCTCAGCCCCACTCACTCACTAACCCGACACGTTTCAAAAATAGAGAAAATTGGAGAAAAGTAAAGCTCCTTTGACAAGAAAAAGAAAAGAAAACGGAGACGTAGAGAAGTCTACTGGGAACTTCCTTCCTTGTATATGCTTTTCAAATGGACGAAGGAAAAAAGAGTTTCAAAAAAACGTAAGCAAATGGGAAAATGTCAAAGGTGACAGGATAACAATGCCTCCTGGCAAATCTGCTACCTTACATAGTCATCCATTCCTCAAGTTTTCATGAGCTTTACGTTTAATCATTTCCAAACACACGTCCTCTTAACTACAACTATATTATAAGGTCACATAGCTAAAATAATTTAATTAACACTATAACTTTTTAGTAAAATTAACATTTAAATTTGGTAACTCTGCTTTGGTTGATTCGAAAAGGGGTCGATTTTTGGTGTATTTAATACGATTAATTCTTAAATTGTTACTTCATTTTGATTTGTTTTTTGATAAACTTCAAAAGCTGTGTTTTTTTTTTGCCAAATTTTTGGCGTGACGATCACGCCGTTTGGTGCTTTTGGTTCAAGCCAAAAAATCAGCGGTTTAAAAAAAACATCAGATTTTTAGCAGTATTTGCCAAACCAAAATGTGTTTTGAATTCTAAATACGAAAGAGCAGGTGCTTAAATAAATAGACGCGCAACTTCTCAAATTGCATTTTATTCGCCTGTCATTTAATTTCCTATCTCCTTCCACGCTCTATTACTCTCCAGTTCCAAAATTCCAAATTGCCTGGCAAAACTTCCGAATAAAAAGTCGCTGAGACTAGTTTTTTTTTTTTGCTCTTTTCTATAAAAACAAAAAAAAAAACTAGCGGTGCACGCCTGCATTTGACATTTAGAAAAATGTTAATTTCTCCTAGAACCCTCCTATCCCTTATTAAAAATGTGTTCATTAGTGCACAAGTCAAAAGAAAAGAAATTGGGCAAAAAGTGTAGAGAGACCAAAAAGTGTCAAAAATCAAATCAATCACTTTCAAAAAAAAAAAAAAAGTTCCTCCTTTCCTAAAACTTTAATTGGGTTTAGTCGTCGTCAAAAACAAAATTTCACTTCACTTAACTAACTGTGTTTTAAAAAAAAAGTTTATAAGCTTGAATCGATATCATGAGTAACAAGAAAAAAATACAAGCGTGAAAGTTTAGAAAATGAATTTTTTTTTTTAAAAAAAATTTCCAAGTAATTTCGCCACCCAAATACTTTTTCTTCTTATATAATTTTCCGCAAGTAAATTTTTTCAAAAAGTTTTACCGTTCCAAGGATTAGACAAAAAAAAGTTAACTTTTCATAGTTTTTTTTTCTCAGAAAACCACAAGTGGAATACGGCTCGTAGTAAATTAAAAAAAAAACGAGCCAAAAGTTAAAACCTCAAAAAGTGAAGACTATTTTTTAAATAAAAATTTATGAAAAAAAAATAAAAATAAGAAACTCTGAGCAAAGCAGACGCTTTCTGCTCTAAAGTCAAACACACGCGTGTGAGGAAGACGAAAATATATAAAAAGGTTTTTGCTTCGAGGCATTTTCAGATCCTTCTGTAACATTTTCCTCCATATACACTTCCTTCTCATTCTCCAATTTTTTCGTTGAAATTTGTTGTAAAAATAATTTATTCCATTTCGTAGTAAGAAGCCATAACCTTGAAGATGAAAAAAAAAAGTAGTGAGGAAGGAACAGAATTGCCTATGGCGCTTCAAATCAACTTCATAATCTAAAAAAAAATCCATATTTTTTTTTATTACTACATAGATGTAAATAGGGGAAACGAGTCTTTATTGGTTACTTTGTAAAAACAAAGAAACCTTGGTACAAATTAAATTTATCAACGCGCACACCTCAATTTACGTCATGTGAAAATTCATTTGTTTTCTTTTTCTCACAGTTTTGTTCGCACACCAAGTCGAAAAACGAACACGCGGTGTATTTACAAAGTTGAAAAAATTTGAAAAGTAGAATTATCCTCCTTAATTAAAAAATATCACGCCTAGTAATTCTCTCTCAGAAGCACACTATTCCGATAGTTCCCATGGAAACCAACTTAATTCTTTTGAAATCTTTTCTCTAGCAGCGTGGGTTTCGATTGAATTTTCGATGTGTATTCAACTCAAGTCTAAAAAAAACTTCTGCCTATACATATTCCTCATAAACAAAAATCCGTTTACCACACAAAATGGAATTCTTGGTAAAAGAAAAAACGGATTCAAAGAAGAAGAATACGATTTTGAAATTTCTTCCGCTCTCTGCACTACTCCTTCATATTCCATTTTCTATTATTCTAATCTCCTAGGTCTCTTCTAGTTCTATCTTAATGTGCGGCTCTGAATAGAATTCCGAGTGTGCCTTGAGTCCTATAGTATTGTTCCTGGGAAAAAGGAAATGTGTGGCGTGCGTGTGTCGGGAGGCCTTTGAACAAAAAGCAAAAGGGGAAAGATCACATTTTTTTTTACTCAATTTGAATTTAAAATGAGGACGAAGGAATTCTTCTTTTTTTTTTTTTTGCAAAAGACAGATTGAGATGATCAATGGTAAAAAGAGTGGGATTTGACGGCTGGTCGGGAATCAGAAGAGAAGGGGCGGGCAGTTGGAATTTCTCGTTTTTGAATCAACTCGCCTAAAGTTAAAAAATATGGAAAAAAATCGAGAAACTTTCTTTTGCCTCGAACTTTCTCCTAACAGAACTGACGGACTCAAAGCACAATAAAAAATAAAGTGGAATGCTCAAAAATTCATGTTGCATTTATTCCTTTTTTCCTGGACTTTGAGTCTGGAGAAACATTAAGGGCCGGGTGTTTTTACCCGTCGCTGTTTTTTTTTTCTCCAAGAATGGCGAGAAATGGTCGCGTCTTTTTTATTGATTTCAAAAGGAGACGGAACGTGACTTTGGAAAAATCGGAACGTTAGATAGATGCGCTTTCAAGACAAAAGGATGAAGAACGACACTTTCCAAAGTGGTGAAAGAATTGACACAAAATAAAATTTTGAAAGATTCCGAAAAGGAAAAGGCTATAGGAGGATTCCGGATGGTTAGGCATACATGAACAAAAAAAAAAGTTTCCAAACCGAAAAACAAGATGGAATTTCTACTGGAAAAGATTTAAATCGAAGGGGCCAGCAGGCCCCTACCTCCTAACATTTTAAAAATCATCGTAAAACTAAAATTTTGGGAATTAAAATTAAACCAAAAAAAAAAGTTGAACAAAACAACACAAAGTTTGATTCTCTCTCCACTTTCTTCTGCAAAGGTGGAAACTTTTGACTTTTGACTAACTTTTCTAAACTTTAAATTTTAACAATTCTCAAAAGCCCTACTCGTCACTCCACTTTCATTTCGAACATCCCACCAACCCCCATGCTTTTCGAGGTTTAGACTTCTATGTGACTTGATCCTTGGAATTTGTACGTAAAAAACCGCTCAAAGTTGAAATCAAAAAGTCTGTGCCCGCACCTTTCGACAGATTTGAACTTATCGAGAGTCTTTCTTCGTTTTTTTTTTTGCCAAGAAGCCTCAAACTCTCCTCGGCTTAAAGTCAGTCCCACACTTTTTTCAAGCTAGAAACTAGGAACGAAGAAGCAGAAGGTTCAATTTGCTTTCTCGAAATCCCAAAAACTTTCTCTTTTTTTTCTGCGGAGAGAAAGTGGAGGATTTGCGGAAGCACTAAATCAATTTCCTTCAAATGAAGAATAGGAAAAGCTATATATAGCCCGACCGGGAATACCAGGCTTATACCCCCCGAAAAAAAAAAGAAGAGGGGCCTGCATTTGAAATCAGTTGAGAGATCTTCTGTCGGTTCCCTATCTCCAGGGGAAAAGGACAGGGAACAGACAAACCAATATTGAACAACAGAAAATTCTACTCTACTTTCACCGCATACTGTACAGGATGAGCATAAGGCCCTGAAAAAAAAAACAACCCCACACAAAATCTTCCCTTTAACTTTGTGAAAAAGAAGCACATAGTTTTTTTTTTTAAAGTTTACCCAAGCCTTAGTCTACAGAAGATAGACAGCTCAACGTCGTCGAAAGGCCTTTTACCACTCTATTCCGCTCAATGTCGTCAGACAGAGGAGTAGTGACAATGTCGTCGCGCCTCTTCCTCCTTTTCTCCAGGGAAACCTCTCCCTTTCCTAATCTTCTCACTTCCTTTCCCTTTACTTTCTACATAGGATTTTTCTACCAACTCAACGTTTACATTGGAAAACAAATTCAATTTGCATAGACTACTGCACCATTTACACAGGGTGCCAATAGAAAGTGCGGAGGCGTAAAGAAATCACGTCGTAAGGTCTTTCCTACTTTTTACCCAACACTTTGTGTCAGGAGCGAAAACTCAAACCCAAAAAATATTTTAGGCCTTCAAGTTTTTTTTCAATTAAACGTGAAAACCGAGTAATACATACACGAAGTGTAGTATACCACGTGCACCGTAAGTTTTCTTTTGAAAGATTTTTTTTAATTAACTAAAGCACACAGTTAAGATTAACTCAAGTTCTTAGTAACGTAAAACAGGTCATTTCCTTCTTTTTTCGCTAGTTTTCATCATTTTGATGGATATGTAATAATAAGAAAAAAAAAAAGTTAGAAAATAAGAAGGACCAGTTTTTGATCAGCCAACCCTTATGTGTCAATCGTAATTCAATTTGAAAAAACATCCTTCAAAAAAAAACTAAACTTTTACTAATGATCTCTCCTGTAACCCCCAAAAAATATCTAAAAGTATGCGGCTGTCAATTAGAGTTCAAAGCATTTTCAGACGAAACCAAAAAAATAAACCCAAGTGCGGGTCCTTCAAGGAACCAACAAAACCTTCAGAACATCATTTGTCACAGAGCTTAATGTCAAGATACATGTCACTTGAATTTAGGACCTCGAGCCTTCAAACCTTTGTTAAAAAAGAAACGAACAAAAGGGAGAACATACATAGCTCAAGTGTAAGTACCCCTCCTGCTCCACTAATAAACTGGTTAAGTAAAAAAAAAAAGGTATAAAAGCATGAAGAAAAAGTAGAAGTGTATCCAATTTCAAGGGACTAAGGGCCCTCTCTTTTATTTTTCAACTTATTTAAAATCCTCAGCACGTTTTAAAAATTTTCTAAAGGACCCTTCCAAAAAATCTCGTCCACTAAACAGCAGAAGACTGGTTTGTTAACTTCACAACTTTTCTAATCCTACTATAAATAAAACCAGAAGAGGGGGAGGGGGTAGAAAAAAAGTAAAATTTAGTATTATTGTCTTGCCAGGTCCTTCGAAGGTCAACAAGAAAGAAAAGGTCACCAGTGAAACCCTTCAAAAAATTTGGAAGCCTGTTATTTTACTTTACTTTATTCTATTTTTTTGTATTTTAAATTTTTACATTTCAACTTTATTTGCTGAATAAAAATAAACGCTGTTTAGATGACGCAAATTTTATAAGTTTTTTTTAAAGAAGCTTTTTTGATCAACGTTTAGTCCAGAAGGTCACACGTTTGCTTTTTTTCAGCCACATTATCTACAATAAACTTTTCATAGACTTTTGTAAGTCGAGAAAAAAAGGTTTAAGTTCAAATGTGAATTGCAAGGGACACATTTCTGTTCTAGAAACCTTCCTTTTGAAATTCAAAGGTAGAAAACAGCATAACGAGAGTCTCCGTCGTTCTTATTTCGCCGCGCATTTTCTTCGCCTTTCCAAACATCTCTAGAATTTTTCTCAACAACTTTTTTATTCCTTTTAGTTCAAAAAAAAGCTCAAAAGAAAAACGTCGACGTTCCGGCTGTGTGTGTGTGTGTGCTCTCGCCCGACGACGACTTGAAAAACTAGTAGAATAAATGACAGAATAGAAAAACAGTCAAACTGTTTATTCTAAAAGAGAAGCACGGTTTTTTTTTACCGGGTTTTCCCTTTTTATAAACTAGTAGAGGCAAATCCTGAAAAGAAAAGCACGCTCTCCTTATATTTACTTTCTACAAAGAAGGCTCAAAAAAACTTTGTTTCTGTTTTATTCCCAACCAAAAAACCTTCTGTCTACTAAAATATATGAACCTCTTCAATTATTTGTAAAAAAAAAAGAGAAAATTTGCCAACAACAAAAAAAGAAGCACTGCGTGCCGACAATGGGAGGGACATTACACATGAATACCCTCCCCTTACCCTCCCCCCAAAAAGTTTTAAATTACAAAGTAAATAAAATTGTTAGAGAATTACATAATGATATCAAATCCCGGTGAGAGACTTTTACTCCATTTTTTTTTCGTCTTGTTAAATGTGCGATGGCATTTGCAGAAGAAGAAGCGGGATCATAATAACTTTCGACACGACAGCTGAGACACGAATTATTATTGATGTGAAAGAGAAAATTCGGGGGAGGGGGTGGGCCCGGGCAAGGGTGGTGGGGAGAGTCGAGATATAGACACAGTTGAGAGAAAATCCGCCCCGCCCCTACTCCCCCCCCCCTTCTGCCTGCGAAAAAAGGTGGCAGACTTTCTCTTTTCAACCAAAAAGCTCCAAATGTGATGTGAAAGAAAAAAAAATTAGAAGAAAATTGATCTTGGTCTTTAATGGTTCAACTAACGCAAAGGAATCGTTAGACATTCATTTCCGTCCGCACTTTCTTCCTCATTTCTTCCCGTAGAGAGAAAAGGCGTTTTCTCATATAGCCCCTTAATTTTTTTTTCTAGACAAGTTTCTACACGTGGTGAGTTTCTCTTTGCTAGATGCTACGGTAGGAATTGTAAAAATTGTACTTAAATTGAATCAATTTTTTGGCTAAATGAAGAAAAAAATCAAAAACTATTTCAGAAAATCTCCTAAAATTTTTAAAATATTAGAAGTATTTTTTATTATTAGAAAGCGATTCTTTTTTTAAGAAAAAAATGTCTATTTTTTTTTATAAACCTGCAATTTGTAGAAGAAAAAAATGAGGATCTTTATTTTTTTGGTCATGTGTCTTTGACGATCAAATTGCGTGGGATGTTCTGAAAAGCCATAGTCTAATCTTGTCTCAAACATAAAGAAATGTATGTAATTGAGTTGACAATTCAATATTTTCTACGAAAAAAAAAAGTAGAAGTTTTAGCGATGACATGTCAACTGAAAGGACACAAAACTCTATCTGTAATTTAGGACGCCTACACAGGAGTTAGTACTAGGTACTAGTCTTCTAATAACTATATTTTGGCGGTAAAGAATCGTGCATTTCTCTAAACATTTTCCTAGAATAAAAAAAAATAAGTTGTAGAGCGGAAATTGATTCCGTGCCAGCCTTTAGAATAGCATTGGCTCAAAAGTCAGTAGTAGTAGCCTTACTATAAGCCTTACTCCAACCCACTCCGTTTAAAATCCTAGCCTGTCTTCAATTTCCTTTCGATCACAAATCCCAGAGCTCAATTACCCTCCAATTTTCAAAAAGAGTGGTTTCACCGAAAGTAAAAAAAAAGGACACTATCCATCATTTTTAGCGAAACCATGGGGACAAAACGTCTTCCTTCTTCCAAAAAAATGACAAAAGTGACCTGTCACCAAAATCACGAGTCATGAGCAGAAGCACTGAAAACCTGACCGGAGGTCAATCACCTCGATCAAACTCGACTAGAATAATTTTTAAATCGACTTTATGTCTCCGTCGCTTTCTCAAAATTTTTCAAGTAAAAAAAAATTGAACTTTTTTGATTGTCGTCAAAAAAACCTTAATCAAAACTTCGTTTTTTTTTGAAAATTGAGAAGAAAAGATCTAAGAACTTGGATTCGTCTCTGTCACGTTATTTTCCCTTGCTTTCCAACGGTTCGAAGAAAAGTGAAAATACAAACCCACTTTCACTTTTCCTTTGAAAAAATAAGTGAAAGGGAATCCGAGGGAAAGTCGTGATGAGATGAGAAGAGATCCTGTTGAGAATCTCTCATGGAGACTTTGAATCTTGAATCCTTTAGACCTTAGACGTCTTCCTCTGATTTCATTTGAGACAGGCGAAAAGAAGAAGAAATCTTACCAAATTTCTCAATGTTATCATCATCATCATCATCATATAAAATAGAATAGGTTTTTCGGTCCCTGAATAGAATCCCTACCTAGAGACTTTCGTCTCGAGCTAGAATAAGACGAAGAAAAAAAGGAGCAACGTAAGGCTAATACCATTTCCATTTATTACGAAGAATTGTTCCTCGAAGACCAAGACGTACACACAAAAGGACCCGAAAAAAAAAAGTTGGAGGATGCAGACGACGACGAAACTTGAAATTTTACCCTTGGTCCCGAAAAAATAAGTGTCTGGGCTATCTACTTCTAATATTATTATATTCTATTACCTTACCCATCATCAATCTCTACAATATCTTCAACCTCCCGTCGTGTTCTTGCTCATCATAGCATATTTTTGACAGGGTTATATAACTTCTAGGCTATATTAGTCTAAAAGGAGGGAAATTGAATCGGGAGGGGGGGAGGGGTAGGAAGGAAACCGATTCGGACTGAAGTCAGACAAAAAATGTTCAGAAAGAGGTCAAATTTTTTTTTTCGGGTAAGAATTTTTTTTTTCATCAAGAATATTGTATAACCAAAAAAGAAAATGTGATGTCTAATAAACAAAATATTTGTTTCCTCATTATTTTTTTAAATCATAAAAGTCAATTTAAAATAAGAATAACCTGTGACCTAACAAAAAATTCATGACCCAAAAATTTAAAATTCGAATTCTTCCAAGTATGTTATTCGCTCGTATATTTCTCTACCGCCTGTCGATTTTAATTTCGTTTTTATTCTTACTTTAAAAAAAAAAAAGTGACGACGCGGGACTTTTGCCTTTGCAGTAAGGAGGCTTTGAACTTGGAAAGGCTAAAAACCTAAGGCGGGTAGAAACTGTATGTGCGTTTCAGAAAATAAGATTTAAGCATGTCACTTTCTAAAAAAAAAAAAACTTCGGTAAAAATTTCCCTATTCCCACATGTATACACAAGAGACGCACAAGTCTTCTAAACGCAAATTAAGAGACAAACTGTTTGAAGACAAGAAGAAAAGGCGGATGAGTCCCGACGCGAATCTACGGCCGGATCCACGGTCGTAAATCAGTCCGTAGAAACGAGAGCAGGGAAAAAATAATGTTGCGAAAAACGTCTTCAAATTGAGTACAAGGAGAGCGTAGAGTAAGAAAATAAAGGAGGTTGAAAGTATAAAGTAAAAGTTGGCTCACGAGAAAAATACTTTCGAGTTCAAGAAATAAAAAACATTGCAAAACGAACAGAGAACGGATTGACAAACCGCGGATTTACTTTTCAAAAGCACAAAAAGTTGTTCGATTACAAAATTCAATTCTCTTCAAACCTTTTGCTGCGAGTTAACGTCATTTCTACTAACAGTTATTTCAAAACTCGATAAACTTTGTTTTTTTTGTCTCGTAACCTCTTGAGTGCCAATTTCACGCTATTATTTACATTTAGTTACACAATTTAACAAACTTTAAACTTCCTGGATTAAAACTTTAACTTTGAAAAAAAATTCTTATTTTCGTAACTTTGCTTATTCTTAAAAGTAAATGTGTAGGATGAAAAAAGCAACAAAGTACTTCGTCGACAGACAGACAAAATTCCACTTCGTATAATCCTAGTCAAATACTGAGCCCTAAGTCTTAATAAATGTGACATGTTTTCCCCACACTTTGGCTATAAAAATATATCCATTTCCTATTGTTTCATTTGGAGTTGTTTTTTTTTCTGTAGAAAATAGTCCTCCTGCCAACTGCCTTTCTCCTCCTCCTCCACTGTATTTGGTCTCCATTTCGTAAACTGTCGTCCTGTGATCAGTTAGAAACCGATAGGAAAAAAATAGTGTGGCTTTCGGATAAAAATAATGTCTCCGAACGAAATAAACGGAAAAGCAGCTCCTTCTACCCGCTTTTTTTTTATTTTGAAAAGCATCCATGCAAAAAGAGAAATATGACCCAACTCCGCCATTCCCTTGTTCTCCTCATTCCCAGTCATCAATATCCGCATTGACTTCCTGAGCCATCCTTTATGAGCCATCCTGGCCTGGCCTTTATGACCCTCTTAATTCTCCTCCTCCTCCTTCAAAAGGCCAAAGGTCATTGAAGAAAAAAATTAGCTCAAAATTCCTAGGCTACAAACTTTTTTTTTAACTCAACCAAAGCGGGAACCACTTTTATTTAATTCCATAAAGAATTGATGATACTTAATAATCCTAAAATTAAATGTAATTTTTGTTTGTAACATTTTATACCTAAATTACAACGCTTGAAATTTCTAAATTTTGCACGCCTCCTTCCTTTCCTTCTCTTTCCTTGCTAAATAACAAGTGCTTTTAAACTCTGGCCAATTTAGAATGAGAGTGCACGTGTAAAATGCAATGTCTCAAAAGACTTGAAAAAAAGTTATCCTCGTCTCGTTCAATTAAGGGCGGGAAAGTTCAAACTCGTCGTTAACGTTTTCTTGTTTTGTTACATTTTTTTTTCGAAAAAACAAATTAAATTTTTTCTACATGTTAAGATTTGAACGCTAGGAGACGACGTTGAAAACTTTTTTTTTTAAAGAAACCCCACCCCAGTCCAAAAAGAATGATAGGTTGTGTTTTGTGTGTCTGTGTTTGACCCAGGATTTCCTCTGTCCCTGCCTTCTGCCTTTTTGCCCGTCTCTGTCTTTGGGTTCCCTTCTTCTTGCACTTATCGACCGAGGAGAGCAGACCAAGTGACCTAAACAATTGAAAAACCTTTATATTTTAAACCATTCATAATTTAATGTGTGAAAAAATGTACCAAATGTCAAAACCTAAACTCTATATAACTCATTTAAAAACTAAATGCCTTTACTTTTACGAAAATGCAGAGTCACTGACCATGTGCTCCCTTATTTAGCTCAACACTTGACACGCTATTTACAGCCATGAAGGAAAACCATTGCCTTTTGGATAAAAATTAGATTGGAACGAATTTTTACATGTCAACAAACTCTCCAATTCACGTTTCACACTCGACAATCAATTTACTTTAAAACTTTAGCCTTGTTTTATAGAAACTCCGCTCTTTAGTTTAAAAAAAAACGACTTAATCATGGTCCCCATTGGGATTTAAAAAACAACAAGCTCGGAGTATGACATGAAAAGTTGCAAATTTTTGAAAATTTGCGAGTCGTGACAAAAGAGTCAAATTATACAGGCATACAAAGTGACAAACATTTTAATCCATGAAGCAAAACGCACATTAGTGGATTGGCTCCCTGGCTCCCTCGTAATTCTTTTTTTTTTTTACTTCAGAATGCAAAACGCGTCAAATTTTCCAAGCCGTGGTCCAAATTTGTTATCAGATTTTGGATAAAAAATATGCTCTCAAGAAATTTCTCACGCTGCCCAAAAAAAAATTTGCACTTTATAAAAACTTTTTTTTTAAATTTTAATACGTTGCTTTCTGTTTGCAGTAACGTAAACTTACGTGAGTTAACGTAAGTCATCCTTCGTCACTTAAAACTTGAACAGCAAAATACGTAAATTGAAAATTGAAAGACCACTGGTGAGGGAATAAAAAATGCGAAAAAAAAGTCTTAAAAAAAAGAGAAAAAATGTAAAGTAAATGTGACTTTTCCAACGGAATCTGGGAGTGGTAGTGGATTAAAAAAAAGTGAATGACAAAGCAGAAAAAAGCCCAAGAGAGTTGTAAGACTCTCGTAACCTTTTCCATTTTTGCTTACAGAATTTTCTACGTAAAAAGACATTTGTTTCTCTCGTTTTTAAAGTATATAGATTTAATTGACCAAAAACCCAACAAGGAAGCACAAAGCCTAATCCATAATTGAGGGAAATTTCAAACCATCAAAAAAAATTTATAATACTTTACGGAAATATTTTTTTTCAATTAGTACAAGTTTATACATTTTTTTTACTAAGGCCACAATTGCAATTTGTCAGTCAAGCTCAAAACGGAAAATTTATAACTGTACCATAAAGTACAATAATTTTTTCCCATACAATCTCACAAAAGAAATGTTACAAATTTTCCAAAAAAAAAAATTATAACAGCAAAAAAAATTTTATTCAACTTAGGTTAACGAAACCATAACTTTTAGAAGAGATCCTTTATGCTTTAACCTTCCTTAAAATTGGTAGTACCTTAAAAATCAACTTGAAAATTCTCATCATAAATAAGGACAGGCAAAAAAAAACACTTTTTCTAATTTCTTTTTACTGTTTCAAAAGTTGTCAAGTTTTTCTTTTTGGTCATTGTCAATTAACATAGGAGTGATTTGGGTTTTCTCAAAAACTCGTTTTTGAAAATTACGGATAGAACGATAGCCAAAAAATTGCTTATCAAATAAATACAAGTCATATGTGGTTGTAAGGCCTGCGTGATTTTAAAATAAAATAATAAAAATTACACAAAAATCTCATTGTCATGTTTCTTTTCTCACTTACACGCGTTTCGAAACAGGAAAAAAGGAACCTGACAGTTTTCTTTTTGCCCTTAATTGTTATACGCCGTTGTGGTGTGTATGGGCATAAAATCATTCTTGATTATGAATCGCCTTATCCCTTATGTTTCCTCATAAAGTGCGAAGAAATTATGGAAATTCACACATGTCGAATTAGGCTCTTAAGAATTGGTTGACCAAATTTGAACAACAACATTTTTAAAGTAATTTTCCATTTAAGGGACTAGCCTGTAAAATTCAGGAGCGATACAAAACTGCACATATCAGCACAACTAGAATGTAACAACGTTACTTTACAACCTTACAAGACTCCTAACACCTTCATCTTAAACAAAACAATTTGTTTTTCGTAATGTTCACCACTTTAGCGAACCAAATTTTTGCTCTAACTTGAATGCCTACTTTTAGACGCCCATTATTCGAACTTTTACGGTAGCTCTATTCCAGGAGGAATGGTTTAAAAAGGAAGGGAAGTCTAGGGCTTAATTTAAGGATTGGTTGATTTATGCCAAAACATGACAATGGATTAGAGAGCGTCTTTTCCCTACTACACCATCTATCCCAAACATAACATTTAAGTTGGTTACCAGAAAAACAGATCTGGATACAAAGAGCGTAGGCAGAAAAAAAAAGCGAGGTCCTCTTAAGATCCTGATTAACGATTCCTGTGTCGTCGAACCATTTCCTCAAGTGCCTAGAGGGAAATACTCTGTTCTTCCATTTACAAGTGTGAAACAGGAAAAGAAATTATGTCCATTAACAATCATTTTTCTACTTCTTCCTTCTTAAAATCCAAAATTTTCATTGACTACCACATAAAGCAAAACAGGGAGAAGACGAATAAGATGCGAGCGAAGGCAAGAGTCGTATTCCCTAAAATAAATTTTTTTTTCGGGGAGCGCCTTGTTTTCCTGTTTGTAAACCTTTATTTTTTTGCCTTCATCTCCCAACCTTGTTTTGTTTTCTTGGCATTTCAAGCTTGGATGCTTTATGAACTGTTGAACGAAACTTTTTTTTCACTACACACTTGACAGCCTCACGATTCATTGTCTCCGCTTAGGTTATTCTCAACAAAATAAAATGCTCCTTTTCCAACACTACTCGACCCACCATTCCTCTTTTTGCTAAAAGACAAGATAACTTTGTGTCCTAATTCTCCGGACGTGAAGCTTAGAGCCATGAACCCTCCTTCACAAGAGGTTAAACCGCCAAAATATCCTGCCAAAATGATAAAAGTTCGGACGGAGAATTTTCTGAAAAAATGGTATATTTTAAGAGAGGTAATTTTCTTTCCAAAATTTATGAATTAAGCAAACATTACTTCCTTCGAAAACCTAATAGCAAGAAAAACAATGACCGGAAAGAATGTGACAGCGTGACATGATCCTAGTAACGTTAAATGGAATATGCCCAATGGAGGAATGACAACAAGAAACCTACACAAATTTGACGCATAATAAAAATTTAATGTAATGCTTACCTGCTGCATTTTCTCAAAGTCTAGCCAAGGTCGCTGAATATGTCGAGGATTGTGGTGTCGGTGACGTTTACGGGATGACGGTTCTTTTCCACTTCGTCCAGTGCCACCAATCTCGAGACTATTTCCTCCATGTCTTCTTGTCCCACCACTTCCCGTACCCATTCCCAGATTCAAGTTTGTAGCCTGATCCAGATGAGATCGACTGTCGGGTCCTCCTGATGTCATATTAGCAGATACAGTGGGACTTGTAGACGATGGGTTGTAGTCAGTACCATTTGAATTGTAGTTGAAAAGCGGAGATGGTGATCCAACATGTCCTATGTGTCGATGATGATCGACCACATTCTGGTCACAACGTCGAAGTCCACGGAAGACTCCACCCGTGTGAATGGCCACTGGAGCAGATCCCCCTACTCGACCCCCACTCCCGGCATTTTCACATCCAGGAGCCGAGACAAGAAAAAGTTTCGGTGGGGGTGACTGAGACCGACTCGGTTTATGGGCATCGACTGGTGGGGAAGTACAAAATTCAACAGGGGTTGAGACTGGGCGGAGCAAGCCTTGGACTTCCTCATCGGAACTGCTCGCTGATGACTCGACACTAAGTCGATTACTAGCAACTTGTGACCACTTTCGTTTGTTTTCAGCTCCACCATTTCCACGTACTTCATCTTCACCTAAAAGTCCACCTTGAAAAGAGTCACTTTGGAGATCATCCCCATCTTCATAACTGTTGTTGATATCTTCCAATTCTTCTTCAGAAGAATGGTGGTCATAGGCATGATCAGAGTCACTGGGTAGGGCTGAGTCAATGTAGCAAGACTCGAATTGACTACTGGCTGAGTCACGACCTCCACCAGGAAATTCAGACCCAGACTCTGCTTCCATACTTCCTCTTGTGATGAAGTAAATTGGAAATACGCCAGAAGACCCTTCAAGGCCGAGACTCCATTCGTTCTCACAGTCTCCTTCCATTACTTCTGAAAAGTCAACCAGAAAAAAAAGAAACACAATTAATCATCAAAATCAAAATAGTATCATTTTCAATTCCATATTATTTATTTTCTACTTTCGTCATCATGTTTCCTTTGTATGTAATCAGTTGTTAGAAAATTTGAACAATTTCTCCATTTTTCATTTACACTCTCAAAATTCCAAAAATCTCAAACAATTAAGCCAAAAATCCTACCACTCAAAAGTCTATTCTCAGCAAATGCCCCAGTTTAAACCAGAATACCGTCAAGCTCGTATATACTTTTACAACTTTTGAAGTTTCTAATGACCAGAGACCTTTATGCCTTTCCGTCAGGCACTTGTGCGTGCTTTTGCGTTTCTCATTTCAAAATTTTTTACTCACACTCTCCATTCTTCTAACGGAGCAGAGGTTGTAGAGGAGTAGATTGTAAAAAGAAAAAATTTAAGAGTAAAAAAAACGTTAAAAACTTCACCATTTCCTCCCATCCAGACCAGAGTAGTGGGAAAGAAAGCTACGAAATTCGAATTTTAAGTTCCGAAACAAAAAAAAAACGTGCAGCCTTTCCTCTTTCCATCCAAAAATTTAAACCGGGCCCAAGCTAAATGCTCTGGTTTAGTACAGATGAATCCAAAAACCAAGTAAAAGATTTATGCATAATCGTTAATCGTAAACTAGAGATGCATACTAATCAAATGATTTTGAACAGAATGCTCTCACTTTTGGTCATAATCCAGAAGGTTTCTCAAAATCCATATACCATAATACTTTCAAGAAGACTTTAGAACCCTCCACCAAACTAGTAGTATACTGCCCAGTCTGTTTGTCCAAGAACAAAAGAAACATGGTGTAGTAAAAGCCCTTTCTCAATTTCATTTTGACACGGAATCTTTCCATTCTAAAACAGAAGTTGATTGTGGTGGTTCTGGTTGTAACTATTTTAGAGGGAGAGGCCACGACTCGTAAAGTGTGAAGACCTCAGTCAACAACAAAAGCCTCCAATTACCAAAAACTTAGCCTTTTTTGAACATTGAATACAATGCACCCAGTCAAAATCACCCAAAAACTCAACATATTCCCATACTTTTTACGTAGCTTTATTTTTTTTCAATATAAACACAACTCAGAACAAAACGTATGGTTTTGGGGGAAGTAACTACGCTTCTCCCCATGGTTTATGAACCATTTTGAAAAAATGTTGCTGCACATTAAAAAAAAACCACTCCCCCATGATTAACAATTTTTACGAGACAAACCAAAAAAAAAACCAGAAGGAAATCCCTCGACTAAAAACATCTTCTTTTTTTAAATTTGAAAAACACTAATTTCTTACCATAATTTTTTACACTGTACCCGGCTACGGTACTAGTTTTTAAACCCCTCGCGGTTCTCCAACAATTAAATTTTAGATTTTAAACTCAAACCAAAAAACATGGAAGCAATTAGAATGTAAACCGCTCTAATATACAAAGAAAAAAGTTTAACACTTGTCTCAAAATTACCCCATCACCAAACAAGGCCATTTAAAAAATCCAACTACATACTACTTACTATAAGAGAGACTACTAACTACTAAAGAGAGTATACTCTCTTCAGTCTCTTGCTTTTAAAGGAAACAAGTCATTAAAACCAATTTTTGTAATTTTCTCGCCACTTTTTTCCCTTCATAAAACTTTTTTTTGAAAAAAAAAACGCGTCCTTTTATTTTTTTTCTTCCTCCCTCTCCGTCCTCCGTTTTCTTATTATTTAGAAACACACACTCAAAGTCCTTTAGAGTCGTGCTCTCAACCGGTTTTTTTTCTAGCTAACAAAGAACTCCAACACAGAAACGACTCTATCTGCTCTATTATTATGATTACCATATTTTATATTTCCATTTTCACAAAAACTCATTTTTGTCTTAATGTCTCAGCATGGAACTTTTAGAGTCATGCTTCACGCTTCCGAACTAAAATTAAGTTGGTTAGATTGAAACAAATTTTGAGGGAGGGGGGGGGGCATCCTCATCATTTTAAAATCTTTTACTAACAAAGTTACAAACTATGTCGCATATTACGGACACCCTATAGTGCTATATGCTATACCTTTCTACTCCACTATGTCGTCAGTCTCTTAGAACATGACAAGAAAAAATACGACATCTCAATACACACAAGCACTATAGGGGACAGTCACTCAAGAATTAGATTTTTTTTTCGTTCCAAAAACCGCCATTTCCGCCGTAATTTCTCCAAGACTTTGAACGTAAAAACGAGGAAATTACTCAGGTGATTATACCGAGTGTTCCCAAAGAAAAAAGTCGATTAACGAGACTCCATCTAAAAGTGCATTTTTCTTAGGGTTGAGTACAACCCTCCTCCTACAAGGAAAGGGGAATAAACATTCTGTGTCAAAAAAATTACAGTCCTTTGTTTGATATTAATTTCTGTGAGCAGAAACCATTTTGAGTACGAGGGAGCATTAATTAAGGAGACCAAGGAAAGGAATACCGCAAAACCTCAACTTCACATCCGTTCTACAATATAAAGGTCGTACTTTTAGTACTACGCGATCATCATTATTTTCATTAAAAACGGAGCAAAATATTTTAAACTTTTTTTTTTTCAAAGGCATTTTTTTCAAAAACATAACGAAGGGAGAACGATGGAGTAAGAGAAAAAATTTTAATTAATAAATTTATCAATTTTTCTTTCAAGTTCTTGCTAAAAAGTTAAATGAAAAAATCATGTGGCAGTTTCGTGGTCGTGCCATTTTTTTTTGCTTGATGGAAACTTCATGTCATCCCACCACCGCACAACCACCTTAATCTTTTTTTTGCTGCAATAAACAATGCTCTAATTTTCTCAAACTTAAAAAAAAGTGAACTGAGCTGATATCGTGATTTGTCGTTTCTCCCCGCCTCTCACGAAAAAAATTTCAGGCTTTTGTAAAAAAAAAGAGAAAAAAAAAAAAAGAAAAAAAAAACTTTTTGATAAAAAAAACCCTTGTTTCTTAGCTGACACAAAATCCTTCAGTGAATCATGATTCCCAACTCCGTGACTCATATTCCTTTTTCCACTTTTATAATTTGCCAACTATTGTTTCCTTAACTATATACGAAAGAGGAGCAATTTGGTACTTTGTTCAACAAAAAAAAAGTTTGGAGCTAAAAGTAGTGCCAACACTAACATGTAAAAAAAAACACATGAAATGTGCTCAAGTCACAAGCTCCGACTTTCAAGTACTAGTATAAAAAACTCCACAAAAAATGCTTTATCTTTTAACTCCCCAAAAATTTCGAGTAGTCATTGAGTATTAAAGTCGATACTGTTTTTTTTATTATCCTCGAATCTATTGCCCAGAGGGCAAAATTATAAACTGTAAAAAAAAACTGATTTGAATTCAATTTCTTCTAAAGCTTGAATTTTATCAGAATTAATTATTGTACCCCAGACAGGCTTATTCACAATTGAAGCTAGTTGAGTGCAACACACAGTTAGAAACATGTGCATTTTACATGTGTGCATTTACATTTAAAGTTGAATGCTAAACTGCCCAAATCCAGTTCCAACAACTTGACAATTTTCAAAAAAAAAAACTTCCTCGTTTACAGCTTTTGACAAACATTGACAAAGAAAACCCAACTGGGTTCACACATTTTTGACCCTTTGTGCATACCCGATTTGAACCAAACACTTTTGTTTTTCAAAAATTGATAAACTCTTCAAAATTTTAAAGTCAAAATATATCCTTCAAATTTACTTTTACGCAACTTATTCTTATTTACAAATTTTAAACGTTTCTCAAAAAGGGAAGTGACGACAAAAAAGTTGTTTGCAGCTGAAAATTATAGAGGGTTAACCCTTGCTAATGAAATGACCCTTGAATGAATAATGGTTTGTGGCCTTGCGGTGATCATGGGTAAGGGTTCCTTTTTCATTCAAGGTCCTGGAAGGCTCTTAAAGGTCCAATTCCTTCCACTACGGGTTCTGAAGGAGTAGTTATCTAAAAGGCTGATGCGGGTGCGGGTATCAAAAGGGCTCTCCTGCAAAACTATATGGTACCAACTTGAATTTTCGTCTACTGTTCAGTTGTTCGTAAATTACCGGAACTCTGCTCATTGAGGCAAATGGAAGCCCTTTCCATTTCGAACCCTTGGGCATGAAGGAGAAAGAGACTTTTACGTGAACCACAAAACTACGTCCATCCACCAAAAAAAAAAAGCAGGAGCAAAGAAGAAAAAACCCGGGACTTGACCAATTCTCCTTCGGAGTTCTGCCGTATGACCTGACATTGTCTGTTGTTTGTCCTTTAATTTTCCAAGTGACCCATAAGGGTCATCTAATTTCTAAGCCTCATTAAAAATGTACTGCGTAACTACATCTCCATTTCTTAAAATCCAATCATTCACAGAAGAGAAAAAAAAGTACTTTGTTTCCAATTCATTTACTCTGTTCTGTCGATTCATTCAGAGAATTGAAGGGCCCTCCTGTCAAAAAGTTCCCCGTTCTATCCGAATTCATTCAAAATAAGCCCTGTGTATCTACGACTTCCTAAAGCCTTCACGCTGAAGCAGCAGTAGCAGATGGATAAATAAACCTAAAAACTAGGATAACCATATAACGGCAATGCGTTTGTGCGTACACGTATAATTACATTTTTCAGTTGTCAAAGGAGGCCCGCACTTGAGTCCATTTCCTCCCTTTCATCGAGCACGACACAAAGGGCCCACTTCCCTTTCCCTTTTTTGCTTCAAAATATCACCTACTTAAAGACAAATATTGAAAAGCGGAAGTTTTAAATTTGAGGAGAGAGGACTTCAAAAAATGACCATGAAGTGCCGGGGAAAAATTCCAAGTCATAAAGTTGTTACAGTTCACGTCATTTTTCAAAACAAGAAACTAAATTTGACGTTTTACACAGCAAACGTTTGAAAATTTGTGGACATATGTCAAAGTCTCACCCGCATTATTTTCCTTAAAACTAGTGTAGCCCAATTAAAATTTCCTTCATTTCATCACGACACTTCATAAACTATAGCAACTCTAGAAACTCCTAGTCAATTAACGTCCTAGTACTAATTACAGAATTGCAAACTGCCAACTCGAGGAAAAGCCCTGAGTTTTACCCACAAACCGGCAAAAGATATCTATCGTCCTGATTTTCGGGACCGAAATATTACAGAATCAAGTTTCTCCGTTAACTTGGTTAACGTTAAGTGATGAGGAGGAGGAGGGTGATGGTACCAGTACCAGCTGAAATTCAGAAAATTCAAATGGGTTCTAGAGTGAAGAAGCCTTTTCCCGCGTAATTCCGTAGTCATGTTTTTAATTCCCATGTTTTCTGTTTCAGTCGTTGACGAATGATGGCTTCATCTAGGGAAGCAATTAATAATGATTTAATTCAAATCCCCCAACAGCACTATAGCCCAACTTCTTCCTTACAAAAAGGGAGACCATTTGAACGTTAGTCTCATCAACTCAAAGTGATTTCGGGTATAATTCATTAGTAGCAGAGGCCCAGCAGACTCTTAGAAAAGTAGCAAAAGCAAAAGCGGGCGGGCTTTTAAAGGATTTACCAAGCAAATTTTTTCTTAATACTCTCTCGGGTACTACAAAGTCGTTCCCTGAATAACGTTAAAAGAAGAAGGAGGAGGAAGCCCGCGCGCCATTAACTAAGGACCATGTGCTAGACGAGATTTTTTTTTCAAGTATTAAAACCTGTGTCTGTGTGCTCGCGGTCCGCCCGTTCAACCATGTGGAAAAGTAATGGCAGTTTAAGCCTAGGGAAAACTGTAAACTTTCTCCGTAGAAAAGATCTGGACCTCCCCAAAATATTATCGTTGGGCTACGGACCCTAATTTCAAATATTACCCGGGAGAATATAGACGAAGAGGAGGAATAAAATGAATTTGAGAGCGGGTGGTATTTTTCGGACGATTTCCCATTTTTAAATGAAAAGCCTTAAAGCGCAACGACAATTTTTTGAAATTGTCTGGGTTTGAACTCCTAGTAAAACTTTTTTTTTCCCCTGAACCAGATACACACATGCGTTGTGTGTAAATATTTGTAAATGTGATTAAAATAGGTTATTGACTATTACACCCCATAACTTCCTGGACCAGAGAAACAGATTCTCCTCGCATTTCCTATCCCTTTCTGTCTAAACTAAAATTTTCAATCCGCCCTCAATTTTACTTGGAAATAATTTACCTGAAATAAAATAAAGCCCAAAAGCTCAATCACGAAAAGGAAAACAAAAGGGTTCCTCCACTCTGTACAAAACTTGAATTCACAATTTTCTATCCTTACCTCTCGAAATCATTTTACCGTAGAGAATAATTTTGCCTGGGGTGAAGTGAGAACAAGGCAAGAGAAACCATCGTTGCGTTCTACCAAATTTCCAAACACGTTTCGAAATTCTATTTTTAAATTTTAATAATTTATTCCAAACTTATTACAAATTCGTCGAGGACGCCGAGTGAACCACTATGAATTTCAAATTTATCAAACTGATTTAAAATATTACTAACTAGTATTTCGGGGTTTGGCGCTTCGCGCAATTTTGTTTACGACTTTTAGGAGCATTGTAAGAATTTTAAGTTAAGAAAAAATGGTTCGCGCTTAAAAAAGTATGATTCTGTTGTCCTATCCCTTAGGTCGCCCCAAAATCCCCACCCCAAACCCCCACTGGGAAGTGGGGACTGGGGAATGCATACCTTGATCCAAATCTTCAATAAAAAATTTTTTGATCCGAAAAAACAATTTTTTGATCGAGTTTTTTGTATCATCCAACTCTGAAATAAAAAAATTTTTGGTCCGATAAAAAAATTTTCGATCGAGTTTTTTGTATCATCCAAATCTGCAATAAAAAATTTTTTGGTCCGAAAAAAAATTTTTGGTCCGAAAAAAAACGCAGAGAAACGGGAACCCTAGACACCATATGCAAATGAGGCGATAAGTCTTATCACTGCCGAACTTTATCAAAAAGAATAGTCAATTTTTTTTTAATTTTGGTAATTTTGTAAAAATTCATTTCAACTCAAATTCGCGCAATAGACTTTTGGCCAAAAGCCTATTTCTTCCCAAATCAAATACTTTCATACTAGCGTACAATTTATTAATTTTAGCGTTTTACCTTCGTAAGCAAATTTGCCTTGGGCCAAAACGTCTACAAATTTTGAAAATTAAACTTCCTTTTCGCCGAGTCAGCCATGTAGAATAACAGGTCTTAGGAAGTCTTAAGCTTTCTTCAAAGAAGTCTTATCACCATCTAACAGCCAAAGGAACCCGGGTATTAGGCATAGTATACCACCGCTCGTCTCACCTTTCCCTAAATATCAATGCAAGTAGACTTCCAACCGCCTGGCTCTTGCCTCCAGACAAAAACCCGGGAAAAAACCCAAGTTTATAACAATGCACATTTTAACTTCAGTTCACTTAAATCCTTCACCTCGTCCTGAACAGTTTGAATTTCAGTATTTGGCTCTACGCACCAACTGACGCCTCGCGTCCAAATTAAGTACGGGCTCTAAAATTGAATGGGAACGACGAAGACCCGTCGTAGATCCAAAATTAGGTCCATTTCCGTATCCACTTTTCCCTTCAAAAGTCGCCCGGGCCTTACATAACTTTCAATGTAAGTTGACGCACTTGGTCTTTTTTTTTTCTTACTTCAATAAGAAGTAGTATGTGTGCAGATGGAGTAAAAGTCCAATCCAAAACTGGTAATAAAGATAGGCCTCTCTCACGCTCTATCCTTATAAGTGGAGAAAAGTAAGAAAGGGAGAAAGTACTAAAGATAAGATCTTCTTCCAGAACTTCCATCAATACTTTGCCCAATTTCTCAATAAGACGAGAAAGTATAGAGGAGCATAATGTCTTTCTCCGTCGGATATGAACAGAATCAAGAATCTTTTCCATCAAAGGATTTAAAAGCACACGAGGAGATGAAGCTGAGACCAAACGGGAAAAAAAAGTGTGATAATAAGTCCTTTTCAACTTTCTACAATGTAAGGCTACGAAAGAGATTAGATCAACCCAACCTCCTCCACAATCTTAATGGTTAGTACTTGCGAGGAACCTTTTTGGTCCAAATTATTGGAAAGTGAAGAGAAAAAAGTCAGAATGTGACGAAGGTCGAAATTGCCAATCACAAAAAGAAATGTGATGCTAAAAAAAGAACAAAAGTTTGTCGTAGAAAATCTTTCAGGTTTTACTATATAAAAAAATATCAATATTGCCATCTGCGACTTAAACCGCAAACCCACACCCTGCGTCAATTTTCTTTAACGAAACTTTCACCAACACAATTTTCCCTAAGGATTAAGGAAAATATGAGTTCTAAAGAAATGCCTTTTATCCAAGTAATAGACAAGTTCAAATTCATCGCTTTTCTACTCAGCAGCGTGTTAGAGAGGTTCAAACATCAAACACAAGATCAACCTCTAACCTTATATTTTCATCTACACAAAATATGACATAACGACTAAAATTACCGTAATAATCCTCTTAAAAACTCACCATTAGTTAGTAACGTTAGGTTATTATAACTTTGATTTAAAAAAAATTAATGATCTCTTTTTGTAAATGCCAAAAACAAAAATCTGTTCAACCCTTCTGTTTCTCCACTTAAGCAAAGAGTATTTTGTTTCAACCAACAAGGTTTTCCGAAAAAAAAAAACCTTACCACTAAACTTATACACCGAAGGAAAAAAAAATTAAAGTTCGATTTTTCCTAGCAAGTTGTTCATTTTGTTTGCCACTCTTCCACCTAAAGCAGGCTCAATAAACGTGTCACTTTTGAGTTATTTGAGATTCAATTGGAGTCAAATAGCAGCACGAACACAACCTAAGTATTAGGCCGTAAATTAAGGCACAATCAACTGGAACCGCTAAATTTATTTTTTTTTTCAAAAAAAAAAAGAACATGAAATACTTTTAGTCACCACACACGCCTATTCCCACCGTGAAAAAAAAAGACATTAAGTCCTTACATTAACCAATCGCACGCTTTCTTATTAAAAAATCTCTCTAACAAAATCCCATTTATTCTTCACGCACTTTTGGATTTTAATAACGCACTTTTCCCCCACTCTCCGTACCTTAAAGACTAAGATTTCTACCGATCCGAATCCATAAACCAAAAAAGTCTTGGATTAAGAGCAGATGAGGGACATAAAAATTCAGTACCAGCTTGTGCCTTTTTTCTACCGTACCGTAGTAACATTTACTAGAGTTTTTGAACTTTTACAACTTTTCAAGCCCCCCGACATAAAAAGAAAAGAAGAAGAAGACAAACCGTTAATTTTTTTTTTTGAAAAATTAAATTACGAACTCATTTTATAAACAGTTCATAAATATATCAAGGAACGAAAGAAATCCAAACAGAAAATGCGTAAGATAAATAGAGAAAAAGACACGGTTACTCCTCCTCCTCGTACAGCCAAAAGGAGTTTTTCAGGCGGGTCAAATTTTTTGGTGAGAACAAGAATTATTCAAGTCAAACTTTTTCGCACCAAGGCGACAAGAAAAAAAAACCAGACTTTTTAAATTTTTATTTTGAGAGCCAAAGGAAATATAACAACTCAGTGAGAGTTGGTGGTAACAAAAAAAACGGCAATTTTTAAAAACCGGAGATAAAAACCTGGTTCAAATTAATTCCAGAAAAAAAAACCTTGTGATGAACTATAGTGATAAAGGCATTTTTCATTTCGAATTTATACACGTTGCGGATGAAGAAATTTTTAGTAACAAGGTGAAACAGCTCAAACAAAAAATACTTTCTTTGAGTAGTTTCGTTTTTTCCAAAAAAAAATTTATAACCTCACAAAAACTCTAAAAGGGTATATAGTTTTTCGCATTTTGTTCGCGTTGGCCTTAACTTTAAATTTTTTTACCAATCAATACTAAATTTTAGTCATTGTCCATTACAACGCTTCTCATCTTCCAAATCCGTTAAATCTCTTCCTGCTGTGAGCCAAATCATCAACCTTAATTGACATCCTCAGCAGTTGCTCAATACTCTGGAACTCACAACATGATTCCACAATCAAATGATGAAATCGAACAAAACAACGTCAGTTAGAGTTGAAGTGGAGAGATCGTCTGTCGTCATCATGTTAAGAGGAGGAGGTCGTCCTTTGACCTTTTGGTCGAGAGAGTTACACAAAAAAATAGAGTCTGTCAGGAACTTAACTAAAACATATATACTCATCTGAAATACATATAAGTTTATAGAAAAGCGTAACTTGAAGACTCGAAAGCTTAGTACCAAGAGGATATTCTGACAGTTGTGGAGATGTCACAGGATTTGAGTTTTCTCTGCATATTTAATGCACTCGAGATGACTTCTGTCAGGCTCATATCACATGAACTGAATATGGAATAGCAACTTTTTTTTACTCTTATCGCACATCCTTCACAGCTACGTACTAGCTTCCGGTCGTAGATTTTAGAAGCAGAAAAAAACATTCAAATTTAAAATAAAAAAGGCACTATATCGGGGGCCTGGAGCGGTGTATAGAAAAACGGGAAGCGCCAAGCGGGATAGAACGCGTACAATGTCAAACTCACTTACATAATTTAAAATTCGCCACGGCCTTAAGGCAATAATACCAAGTGAACAAAAAGTATGTCACCGGCAACCGGAGTGGGGGTGGGGAGGTCTAGCCGCCAAAACTTGTGCAAAATAAATGTGACCCATAAAGTGCCGTTTAAAAAATTCACATTTTCACCACTTTTCCAAAACGCTCCATCGCGAGCTAAATTCTTTATTTCGTTTTTAAAACAAGTCCGTTCGTCTCTGCACCCAAGGGTCCAACCCTTTTCGAAAACTCCCTCGATTTTTCTAAAATCTGTTAATCACTCTGCCAAACAATTTTAAAAATTTCTTCGACCTCTACTCCTCTTTTAAAGGTCCCTTGTAAAAAATTTAAGAAGTCGGGTGTTATATTTGAAGAGGATGATGCATAGCATAGGAGGTTAGGTTGGAAGAAGCCAAGAGTGTCGAGTTACCTCACGTCCTGTTCACTTTTTTGGATCCTTATCTCCTCCACTTTAAAGAAACGACACTTAACTTAACGCAGAACTTAAGCAAGAAAAGTACTATATATACTTAACATGTTACTTCTTCTACGCTTTAGCTGAAAAAAAAGTCGAGTTCAAAACCTAAAAGTTACATGGGAATTCTGGAAGGCCATAGAGTTTTACTCTGTCACATGGTGATGACCCCAGGCTACTCACAAACAATTTTTAATCAACCAAAAAAGACTCTAGAGAATTTTTATAACGACAAACAAGATATTCAAGTAATTTTCCACACAATTTCCTCTTACTCAGCAAAAATTTGTTTTTGCTGAAATGCAAAAAAAAATTGACATTTATAGCATAAACACTTTTATAATGTTAATATATTTTGGTTCGAATTTCAAAACTTATGAACTCTCGTTCCATT
The DNA here is from genome assembly GCA_019776465.1 of Rambutanura hunanensis. Taxonomy (NCBI): domain Eukaryota; kingdom Metazoa; phylum Arthropoda; class Collembola; order Poduromorpha; family Neanuridae; genus Rambutanura; species Rambutanura hunanensis. Next base: position 49,851 of record JABASK010000004.1, on the reverse strand, counting down.
AATACCGAGATCTTTTTATCTCGGGTCCTGGTTCCTGGACGCGTAGTATTTGAAGCGTTGATGATTTACGTAGTAACCATTTGTCAAAAATTATTTATATCTCAAGTACTTTAAGACTTAACAACTTCATTCTTCGTCTAGAACGCTTAAATAGCTTCAAAAAATCCCATAGATTCAAAAAATTTATCTCAGTAAGTTCTACTTTCTAAAAACTTCTATTAAACAAAAATAATTATTTTCAATCCAATTATATTTTGCACTTACAACCATAAACGAATCACCTTTTTACTACTGCAACCAAACAATTTACCCTGGTTTCTCAACTACATCATAAACCTTTTTTATATTCTAACTAATTGTAGTGTCCATTACCTTATTATTATTTAGGTTTAACTTCTTTTTTTTTGTATACATTTTATCAAGATTAAAGTCGAAAGAGAATAAGAAGAACGTTAAATCAAAAGTGTGTCAAGTATCGCGTCTACTTGAAGGTTCAGTTTTTGTGACAAGGTTTTTATCTCGTTGTCCAACTTGGAAGTGGTGGTGACGCCCGTCCTTAAAGATATGTAAGACTCTCAGAAAAAACTTTTTTTTCCTTAAGACTTCTTACCAACTTATAAACGCACTTCCAAAGCCCGAGAACTTAAATATATATTTCTACTTAAATTCTCTGGAAGTTGTGTAAATATAAAACTTATTTACTTTGAATCTTTATTCCTTTTGATCCTTCTTCTTCTTACTTGTCAACCAAAACCACCACCGAAAACCAGTTATTCAAAGTGTATACAACTTTAAAGTTTTTAGAGACAGATAAGGACGTCTTCATTGTCTTCTTCAGAAGGCTGGTGGTTAGTGCCCTTACGATGCCCTTCACTTCTTTTTTTTCAAAATATCACATTACCCTTTCTACTATATACCCGCAGGATTTTCAAATCAAATTCTAAACAAAAACCTTCCATAAACATTTAGGGTGCAGAGGTAGAAATGAAAAGAATAGAAAATTTCTCAACTTTAAAAGGACCAAGATCACTTTTATTACGTAACATATTTCGACACTTACAAAAGGAGAGTCTAGAATTTTAAATTTTAAACTTCCAACGTACCGGCGCCGACACCGGATCCATTTTTTCAAACTTAAAAAAAAGACTTTCCGAACACACAACCCCCCCCCCCCCCGTTTATATACAGAAGTGTTATTAGATTGCAAAACTTTCAAGTTTTCAAGTTGCCAATTATTCAGAATTAATCAAAAAAAACTCAAATTTAAGAGTTAATAACATTTAATTTTAATCATAATTCATTTCAAATCAATACTTGACTAATTCTTGATTATTATGTACGACCAACCATTTTTTTCTTACTTAACACCCCTCCCCAGGGGGATACTAACCGTTAGGCCACAAGCAAATAATGCAGACGGCCTAATTTTGTAATATCTAGAAGACCCGGGTGTTAAAGGCTTCTCGTGGCCTAAAAGTTATTAGGTTTGAATTCGGGCAGGGTTCACACACAACCCTCCCCCTGATAAGGGCCGGAGTAAAAGTAAACTATCATCTGTGCCCATATTTATTATGGCGCTTACCCGGGTAAAAACCTCTATTTATTTTACTCCATATTACTCCTACTCCCTGCACACTGACGCTCCGGCAAATAAAAAAAAAATAACCGATCATGATCTAAAAGCCTAAATTAAACTTTTTGTGTAACTTTGGGGCTGTATGTGTGATGTAGCGATTAGGATTTTGATAGTCCACTGTGGTTTCGGCACGTATACTGCTTACCCGTCCAGGAAATTTCATTTATTCTCAACAAAAAAATAGTCCTGATCAGATTAGAACAGCAGGAAAAATCGAAAGAAAAAAAATACAATACACTCGTATCATTACTTACAATAAAAACTAACTCGCATTTCTAATCTCGCTGCGCCCCAACAACGTCATTCCGCAATTCTACGCACATCTTCACGCATCCTGTCCAAAAAACATTTTTATTCAAACCAACTTTTCGTTGGAAAGGGAAAGGAAGATCAAAATCGGACTTCTCCCATTATCATTTCAACCCACACCCACCTAAAAAAAATTCAATCCCCCCCCCCTTTCTTTTTTGCGTTTCCTAAGCACGTTCAAATTAAATGAGCCTCACAGTTTACAAATTGAATCTGGCCTTCTGGAAAAAGGAAGGAGGGAGATTGTAACTGGATAAAATTACGGCACTGCCTCCAACTTGGAAACATTGACTAAGAACAATTCGTTTGGAATGATCAAAGTCTATTAAATTCTAATTGTTTTGCTTTAACTACAAAACAATGAGGGGAGCAGAGGGAAATTTGTCAGGCGTATTTCCTTTTTCACTACATCATCCCTCAAAGGAGACACATAGACAAAGTTATACAACAAATTCTAATACTATTATTATTTATTCGAAATTCTCAAAGAACCCAAAAAAATAAATAAATAGACACGTTCATTTCGTATTCCATCCAGGTACTTAATACCAAACTACTGACGAGAAAGACAGAATTTCCGGTAACCTTAAAACACAACACCTTTTGAATGACACTCTCTAATGCCTCACCTTAAGGAATAATAAATACCTCTTGCCTTCCCATAATTCTATTTCAACTTAATTTAATATCCGCTTCTGACCACAAATTGGTCTAGAACAAAAAAAAAACGTGTTGGTTTAGAAAAAAAAAAAGGTGTCATTTGAAAAAAAAAAAAAAAGTGCGCAGTCTTTCTTTTCAAAATTCACGCCTTTGGTCGAATTACCGCAAAAGTTCAAATAGTATACTACTAGTAGTCTCGGTACTTAACATACTCGCGCGTCTCCTTTCGTAGACTAAATTCTACCAAAACTTTTACAGTAGCCCTTTATTAATTTTAATAAAAATGAAACTGAAAAGTGAAGTCTCAGGTTTGGTTCATTAGTCACCATTAAATTTTCTACCGTAAAAAAAAGGTTCGAGCAAAGTAGCCAAAACCTTAGCAGAAGCAATTAACCTAAGCGAAGCCCACCTTTCTGACCGTCTGTTCATAATTTATTAAAATCGAAAAAAGCATAGCGGGCAATAGGCAATCAAATATCAACCTCGAAATGAAACCAACTTGGATCATGTTTTTCGTGAAGAAAACACGTGTTGGACCTCTATAATAAAGTAACCGGACTAACTAAAACACTCGCGCACTTAATAATACCAAAAAAGCATCACCTAAAACGAACCAATCCTTAAAAACCAATTTCATAAATAACTAATGAAACTTGATTAATCTCAATTCACTTCATTCTTCTCTTCTTTTGAAAAACAAAGGGCAAAAAAGTTGTCCTTAATAGAGAGGCAGAGTAGTAGAGCAAAAAACCACCAAAACTACTTGAATTTCTCCATTGTCCAAAAAAGAACGTTAAGTAAATACGTCAAACACTTCTCTCTCACCAATCAACCTAAAAGTGTCCAACTGCCCCATTCCCCACTTCTCCCTTTCTTCTTGGGGCTTTTTAGGGGCATGTCCCCATAAACTTTCAAATTTAGTCTACTACTAAAAGTCAATTAAAATACTCTTCATACACCGAAAAAAGAAAAAAATCAACTTAAATCGCTATGTAACAAGGGTTTATCGTAACTTTATCGCCTAAATTCGTAGTACACTACAAATTAAAATTTAAAACGCTCACTTTATAACTTGCGACATCGATACGGCTAACGGCAACATTTCATCTCTCTTTCAATTGTTCAATCCCAAACACACACAAAAATTCTCTAAAAAATTTACATTCTCTGCTCTACTTTTTAAATATGTAATGTAAATTTCCTTTACCAAGTATATTTGAATGTGTTAATTAAATCTCAGCAAACCTCAATCCATTGTTAACAATATAAACCAAAAAGTTAAACATTTTCTTTCCATTTCTACAAAAAACCGTTCTGTTATTTTCTTTTTCCATTCTCCAATTCTTAAATTCAATTATTTAAAATCTTTGAAGTTAAGCAGGCGACATTGGGGTGAATAAATAGGACTTTAGTCCCTATTTACCTCTTTGACAAGACTCCCAATACTCATCACCATCAATATGAACCACTTTCCTATCAATTCCATTCCTTTAAATTACACTTTCTTTTCAACTTCTATTCGTATAACCTAACCACACACAGAGCGAACACGACTCAGAAGGGGCATATAGAAAAAGTTAGGACGGAAAAGATAGTCATTCTCATAAATTATTCCAACACAACTGCACCCACTCCACAAATAAAGTTGGGCGAAGAGGGCGAAAAAAAAAGAAAGTTTAACTCTATTCTATATACAAAATAAAACGTAGCGTACCAATCGAATGAGTTAAATATCATCATTTACCATGACGCTATTTGTGAATGGATTAAGGCGTTGTTACCCAACAAAATGACACTTACGTTTAGAATTTCATCAGTTGCCACATTTTCAAATATTTTATTTTTAAATTACTTGTAACAAAACTTTTTATTAGCATCACAAAGCTAAGAATTTTCTTACATCCTTCTGGAATTCTCAGAATAACTAACTTAATAACTAACCTAACCCCCTCGCCCCACCCATAAAATACCGTTTCTTTTACCGGAAATATTCTACAATCTGTCTCGTTCTAATTTCCCATTAAGTCTCTAGGTCCTAAATTAGTTCATAACCTAAAACCCTTATGAGCTTCGCCTATTCTATTGATACGCGGAACATTAGTCTATATCCTATAAACTTCTAGTAGCCTTCCTATATATTTCTATAAGCAGAAAAAGCAGAAAGTCAGTGTAATGAATCAGAAGAAACCAATCTCCCATTTACCAACACCCAACACTCTCCTTATCTCTCCTCTCCAAATGACTCTCTACACATTAATGTCCTAGGTCCCAAATAAGCATCATCTCTAAAATTTCTCATTTAAAATTCATAGTCAGTAAATGGGCCCACCACTGTACAAACCATTCCCTAAATACTTTTGCCCCGTATACTTCTCAACTACAACAACTATAATTTCATTTGGTCTCCAAAACTTCACTGATAAGCAAGACTCATTAGTACGTGCCACCTATTAAAGTTTGTCTAACTACCAAACCTCTAAAATATGAAAATATGTTCCATATAAAATAACATATGTACACTCTAATGTTCAAAAGTCGATTGATATAAAAAAAAACATATAACACGAAACAATTATTTTTTATTTAATATTGCTGCAAAAAAAAATTCACTCCCCCTTTCCTAAATTTCTAAATAGAGAACCACCTTAATTAAATATCTACTTTAAACTGTGGAAATTTTTGTAAAAATTTCCACAGCATATTGCAGAGAATCAGGCACAACTGGGCGCGTTAAGGCCCAAAAAGTTCAACTATTCCATGAGGGAAGGAAGGTAGGAAAAAAATTATGCTCACACAAATGGTACGTACCACTCACAGAACGAAAAAAAGCGGTTGAACTTGACTTTTCAATGATAAACTGACCTTGAGTCGAAATTTCAAATTCAACGGGAAAACTATATCGCTCTTCTCGTATCCATCAACTTTTACAAATTAGCCGAAACACTCTAAAAAAAGTTTTTCTATGGATCGGATACTCGAGAAAAAAAGACTCATTTAAAAAAAAATTATTAAAAAAAACAGTTGTTTTTTCCAACATCTTCTACCGTAGCGTAACGAAGAAGAGGCAACTTTTAATTCAATGTCATGAAAAGGTTATTCCGTCCTAACTTCTTCACACCACCCGGATTACTTAATAGATTAAGCGAACCGATTTTTCGGGAGAGGCCCAGGTCTATTACCCGGGTTTCATTTTTAATAGAATGACTCCATAGTATGACTCACCACACCGAGTTTACGAAGGAGGAATATGAAAAATTGAAGTTCTTTTACACGATTTTCTTTCTTCCATCGACTTCGGGAGGGTTTTCAATAGGAACCATAGTTATGAGGGCTCTTCCGCTGACATGCCTCGGGTATAGAATACTGTTTGGGAAAATGTAGGAATTTTGAAACCAGTCAAGCGCAAGGTAAGACTTTGTTCCCTCATAGACTTACGTCTTGGAAGGTATCAATCCTCCAAACATTCATCCTCTTTCAATTCTACATAACCAAAAAGTTTCATAAAGAAACGACGACTTCCACTGTCAAAAAATCGGTGACATTTTTGAGACCACTACTACAGGACTCCTTCTTTTCGAAATTGTAACCAGTTTCATTAAAACAAGACAATTGACATGTTAACTACCACCGAAGTAACAAAAAAAAACCGGGTTGATTTGATGAATAGAGTTCTTTTCCGTTTGAATATAAAAAAAACCTGGATAGTTTTCGTGATTCCCAGAGCATGGCTCGAAACCAGCACGATTTCACTTTATTTCATTCAGCTCTGGCATGAAAACTTGTACAAATGGGCTCTCCGTGACCTTCGTCACAAACCTAACCGGCAGGAGAGGTGAGAGAGACGAGGAAGACTTTCAAATAAAAACGACTCCATGGGTTCTCGTATTTTTTTCTTATAAAAGGTCTGAAACCCTATGTGTTAGTCCTACCAAATAACATTTGGCACATAGAATTGCCAATTCCCAAAACTTCTACTTGTCCCTTCTTCCATTTCGACATTCGAGCATTCGACAAAGTCCTCCTCCAGGCTACAGAGAACCACAAACTGAACACTACCATCCTCTTTAACAATTTTCAAAATCAACTCTGCCAAGCCTAAACCGTGCGTATACAACGAACCAACCATTCCGCGCGTTTTCTTATTTTTTTTTTAAAAAAAAAAGGAAATTTCCAAAAACCTAATTTCATACGTGAGAAAGAGTCAAAAATCGGTGTCCACTAGCATAGCCTCGTAAACACCCTATTCCGTAATTGTACCTGACAAGAGATAATTGCAAATGAGAGGAAAATTTTGAAATTAAATTTTACGCTTCAAATTTTTCCCAATTGTCAATTTTCTCCTCATGTTCTTCATTCCAAAAAAAATTACCATCACTACAAGGAATCCATCATCCAAAAAAAACCTTGTTGGTCTTTTTACACAGCCTTTATAATTTCACATTATGTCCTTCTCTCATCTGAGAGATTTAAATCTTGTACTTTCTTGAACTTTTGACCTTGATATTATTTTGATCTCTTCAACTTTTTGAGTATACAACTTTTGGCCTCTCGTATCAAAAGTGACAGTCCACCTTGAGAGATTAAAGTCAAAATAAGCACGAAATGTTTAAAGCTTTAAAAATGAAATCCAGGGTTTTCCTCCTTCCACGTACAGGGTCTCTACTCAAGTTTCATTCGAGACAAACTTTGTCCATGGCCATCACCAGGCCTAGGGGCAAAAGTTGTTCCAAAAAAAGTTCCATAGCTTTGCTATATGAAGGAGAGATCCTCCACGACGTAGAGTCATTTCCAAGAAAAAAGTTCCAGATCTCAAATTTTTAGAATTCTTTTTTTTTGTTATTCGGTTCATAAGCGTGAAGATTCGGATCCCCTGACTCACCTGAGGGAAGATTCTTTAGTTTTAGAACAACACAAGGAAAAAAATCTCTAAAGCGAAAAGTTCAATCCCGAGAATACCACGAGCCCACGTCTCCAGTATTGCCCGTACTGCGTCTATATAACAGGATATTACCCTATAGCATAATATATCCTAAGCCTTTTTAACATGAGTAAAGCCTAGGTCGTATATAATTCCATTCACGAATAACATCTTACGCAAGAAAAAATACAAAATAACACCTCATCACCATATGATACTTAGCCTTCGACACTAGCGAATAACCACGAATCCTCACCACACATAGCAGGAAAACAACAGGAAATCAGACGACGCTTTTTGCATAACGTCAATTTCCAAATCAATATTTTGTCATACGCCAGTCAGTACTAAACTATTTCAACCACTTGCGTTTCATACAGCAAAAAAAAACACATCTGTAAAAAAATAACATTAACAACCTTGAACTTTATTTTGTTAAATTTAAGGATAACAAAGCCAAAAAAATAAAAATAAACAAATAAATAAACAAACTCTGCGGAGCGTCGTGCAGGATCAAATTATATTCAAATGTACAGAATAATTTTTTTCATAAGTCGTAAATTTAAAGTGTTCATAAAAACTCGGCAATTGAGGAATTCGACGCAGGCTGCATAGTACTGCGCAGTGCATAACCTGGATAATTAGTTTGACCGCGGTTGTTACAACAGTTGCTGTTCACTACTAACGATTCCGTGTTGTTTATTAAATTTTTGAATTCATAGGGTATCTCTGTCCTTAATTCTTCGAAATATTTTTTTAAAAAAACAGCAGGAACTTCAGAATAAATAATGGAGTGAAAAAAAAATTCAGGAAAGAACGTTAAAGAAATTTTTTACTACGCAAAGCAACCTAGTAAAAACTTTTGGCATAGGCAAGAGAGAGAGACGTATAATTATAAACATTTATCTTATCCTCCTTCTTTATGACATCCAGAAAGTGCTATCGATCCTATCCTTCTAGTATCTCAGGATAGTATCCTAAAAACTCACAAGAACCCGACATGGTACTCGTCTTCTACTATAACAACTTCCACTCCAAAGTGACCTTTACACTATTCCTTTTCCCATCCTCTTCGTTTCAAAAAATATACTTTCCTTCCAGAATCATTTTCTCTAAAACATAACCTACGAAAACATAAAGAGAGAGATGAAAGGGGGCCCTTAGGGTCCAAAAGGGAGCCTTGAGGCCCACAAAAGGCATTAGGCAGACGGTAGTCTAGGTTACATTTTGACTTCAGTAATGAAATATTGCCCGGGTTTTGTGAAAACACATAAATGCATTTTGCTCAATCCCTTCGCAAGACAAAAGAAACGTACCGTAAATTTTCGACAAAACGGCACTCCAAATAAAAAAAAAAATTTTTTTTTGTTTTAGTATACCAAATAACTTTTCAAATATTTGTTCAATTTGGAATTTTATAGATCCAAAATCTATTCGTTTCTTTTTGATCAACTAAATATATAGTTCAAAATATATACGTTATAAGTAGATAAACAAAAATAAGAAAAATAAACCTAATATTGTAAACATCTACCCTAACTTCAAGTAGAAGGTCAAAAGGTTAGGTTACAGTGAAAAATTGTTCAAACTTACTGTTTTGTTCAGGTTGTATGACGCTATTTGTATCTCCACTTTCGTCGTCTGACTCTGTCCCTGAGTCGTGTTCCTCAGGATCCTATGGATAAAAGACAAAGGAAAATGTAAAGCTTTGAAAAGTAAAACTACTTCATGCATCTACCCTGACCTTGACCTTTAACCTTTATCCTTTAGATATATATGACATTTACCCTTTCTAAAACCAGGAAACACATAAATTCATTTAAATTTTAAAACCCTACAGCCAGCCAACGTGAACGTACCTCCCATTTTGCCGAGTACCCTGCATAAAACTCCACTTTTTAGAATTTTTTTTCTAGCACAGACCTCTATAATCTGCCATTAGTTTAAACGGGTGAAAAAGTGCAAACTTTCAAATTTAACTTAGAATTCCACCAATTGTTATGAACTACCCAATTCAATACTCAATTCTAGCAAACTTGAAAAGTTCAAAGTTAGCGAACTACATTATTTTCTTTTCTTTATTACATGCCTCCCGGCCAGAGACTAACTTCCATAACCCTAGCTGCAGTCAATGAAGGGCAGGTAAAGTGCAAAAAGTGAAAGCAGACTTTCTCCAAGCAACGCCTAATGTCATCCCAAGAGTCATCTCCTTCCGAAACTACACTTCGTGAAAGTCACAATCTTTCTAGAAACTCAGGGCAGAGTACAGAGAGACAAAAACCACATTTTTCCTAATCAACCTCCCATTCCAACTACAATTTAATTAAGTTTCCTCTAATCAAAGCAAAGATTCGCCCTCCTCCAAGTCTTGTTTTGAACATAAAACTGACGAGCCGAGAGAAAGTCCACTGGTGGTCCTAAGTTCTTACGACGTTATACAATTCCTCAGTCGACTCCCGTGTCCTCGGTCATATAGCCTCTAAATTCAATTTATTCCCCGTCCCCAGAAAAACACCTTTTTCAACCTTCTTCTATTCTTTTCTTTTCTTACTCAAATAGAACTTTGCAATTGAATCTTTTAGTAGTGCAAGGTGTAGCTTCAATGTTCAGATCTAACCCCCCATACCTTTACTCACCATTTTATTCACATCGAAAAATTCATTTTTACAATATGCCAGTTTCAGGGAGAAAACGATTAATACGTAAATAAAACCCATGTTGATTTGTTTCCACCATGGAAAAAAAGGAACTGTTCTCTTTAACAAAAAAGAAGCAAAATCCTCAACAAATTTATTAATGCGAATCATCTTTCGTAGCACAAAGTTTCGTCGGAGAAAATAGCAAACAATGGTCCATAAATTCTGTCAAAATAACTTGCGTTCCAAATAAGTAATAAATGAAATTTTAGCGTTCAATAGTCCCACCCAAAAACACACCCGCACCGTTTAAAACTCGATAAAAATCCAACTGGTAAAAACTCTCTCCACAACTGGTAAGGTGGTCAAGTCTAAAAACCGAAACTGAAGCCCGGGGTCTTCCCTCGTAGTGTCTCTTACTCCGACAGGCAATTACAAGAAAGACTCAAGAGACTGTCCTTCTATTCTTCCACCATCCCCAAGCCCCCCCCCCCCCCCTTCACTTTTGAAATTGTTCTGGGAAACTTCAAAATCTTTTTCCTAGCCGTTAGAAAGAACTAAAGAAATAGTTGGTTGTAGTACTAGGAGGATAGAAGAAGATCCTAGTGTTCGTAAAGACTTGACTCTCCTTCTAAACTTTGAGACGAAACTTGTTTGACATTTCATGTGGAAGTATAGTTAAGAAATAGGGATCGAATCTCCTTTATTTCTCACTTGGTTGATTCCCTGACCGACACCACTCTCTAATCGAACAGACTTTCAACTTCATCTTAATTTCAACTTTTTTTTTTACTTTAACGTTTTACTCAATCTTCAAGTATATCCAACTCATTCGCAATTTCTCTACTTTCCTATTTCGAACATATTGTTTTAATTTAACGCATGCGTCCACACAATATACTCCGTTCTTTTAAAATAAATTTTCAAAAAAAAAAAAAGTGAACAGCGTTGTCGAAAAAAAATGTCACTTTTGAATTCCTCAGAGATACGGATCCCTTTCTCGTCAATATTTGAGTCGCTGTAAACAAAAAGATCAAGTTTATTCTGCCGCGCCGGGCTCTATAATGAGGGTTCATCATACTAAGGGATCTGAAAGGAAACGCTGACATTTTCAAAATGATGAAACGGATTTTAGTCCTTCTAGTGCTCACAGCTCAACTTGCTCAAAGGCTTCGTTTTTCCCCTTCCATTTCATCAGCCCAGAACAATGCACGGGAATCCACTCAAATGTTCTTTCATAATAAAATCTATGATCAAAATTTCAAAAAAAAAAGTTTCCCAAATTTCGGGAAAAAACTAAACACTAACACTACACTCATCAATGGCGAAGGGCGGAGGAGGTCACACTTCTACATTTACACCCAAAACTCCATCATAATATTACAAATAGAAATTGCGCGGCTCCAAATTCCCTGCCGGTCCACACACACGTGGGATTGAGCACATCTCATTTTACCCCAAGAGTCTTTACCACCTCGGAACAGTAACTTCCATGTAGGTCAACCAACTCACATGTCTCTTCTACCACAAAAGTCGTAGGATGTTAAAAAAAGGGAGGAGGAAATAGTGGAATCCAAATGGGAATGACCTCCGTGTCACTTCCATTTCCATTACTCTCCTGCCCTCCTTTACGATTCCCCATACCAAATGTCAAAATGAACCCAATTTCCATAAAGACCGTTATAGCCGAGACTCCTACTACTACGAATTGCCCATCCATTGTCATCATTTATCTCAAATCCATTGCCCTACCCAATCCAGTTCATCGCATCAAATTGTTCACAATCAGTGAACGAACCAACGATTCAGGAAGAAAAAGAAGAAGAAAAAAAAAGTTTCATTCCCTTTTCAAATTTCAAAAACTGAAAGATCAATTACGCCTTTCAACTTTTTTCAATCTCTTCCTCTTTTGCTAAATCGCGACTTGTCATCTCACGTCGCCCCAAAACTTGTAGACTGATGAGCCTTCTTCCTACTAAAGCTGAAAGCTCAATGATCCCCGTTTCTTTTTTTTTTTTTTGCAAGTGTGAAATATTCAATAAACCTTTTCTCCTTCCAAATGACTAGGTACATCAAGATTTCCCTTATTCCATATCCAAAAAGCAACGAGATAGATCAGGATAAGGGAAGTGAGGTTGAATTTTTTGAAGTGTGCGCTACTCTACCGAGAGATAAGATACGATTTCGTACAGGCATTTCCCCCATTTCCCTGTCACTCACAAAATTGCACTTATCGGTAATTCACACCGGGGCACTTTGAGAAAAAAAGAGCGGAAACGAAGTAGTGTCCCTTAAACCCCGCGCCCTCCCCCCGGATTTTCCTGAAAGAACTCTAGATCCTGTCGAATTATAATAATCTTGTTTAGTTTTTAAAATTTATTGAAAAAAAAAGAATGAAATTACAGATTGCCTGCCTAAACCTTTGCATGTATACACTATATGATAACTTTTTGGTAACCCAATCACGCTATTGATCTCATTTCTCAAGGTACCCCAGTTCGCACCACGTCCAAAATGTTAAGTTTTACTTTAAGTAAACAACAAAACATTAACATTTCTACATCTTACAACTCGACTAATTAATTCTCCTTGCTCAAAATGTCAATCAATAAACAAACCAGTCAATAGAATGTGAACCCTACTTCTTTTCGCGTGTCAATTACCTCCAAAACAATGATATCCTCCAACTTATTTAGTATGTTCGAGAAGAAGTAGCGTACGTGTCAAGCTACTTTTGCTCTTTGCTCTTGCTGACGTGCGAAGGATGCACTCGTGCACTTTCGTCATCAAAAAATTGCAGTAGTATTAGCGCTTATCATTGTTCGGAAAAAAAAATTCTAAAAGTGGAAACCATAAGTGGATTATTATTTAATTTAGGTTTTACGCCTCCCCCCTCGCTCCGCCACTCATCTTGTACAGAGTGGTAGGGGTGGGGTATACCTCGTGCATTTCGATGTTTTTTTCCGTTTCACCGTACCGGATTACATATTAGGGCAGAGGTCAACGACCTCCTAAGCTTCAAAACCCACTTGCGCAACTCGAAATGTGATCCAAAAAAGATTTAAAAACTCGCCCAAATATAAAACGTAAAAACTTAAGCTTAAAAAAAATCAAGTCATGACTAGTTGAGCAAGAGAAACTAAAATTACAATTTGGTCAAATTCTACTTGATTAAACTCACTTTAGTTCTTCTTTCCTACCATTTGGATTTTATAGCTATTCAATCTTCTCCGTAACCATTTCAAAAACTCTTCAATTCCTCTTTTTTCCTGACCTCTAATTCTTCGTTTAGTACTTACACAAGATTCCTTAAATTTGACATCATTTGGGATAATGGAATCGGCAGGGTAGGGAATAATTATTGTCCAATCTAGAATCTAGTACAAGGGTTGAGGGAAAAGAGGTGTAGGGTCAAATTAAAGTCAAAGACTAACGATTCCACTTTTCTCCTTTTACCATTTTTTGACTCGTGTAGTAAAACTATACACTATGCTCTTTACTTTATCCTCAATATAATAGTAGTGGTAAGAGATGGGCAAAATGGGTAGAGCAAAGTAAGACGAAACCTTGGATAAGTTGGCCTAACTGCCAAACTAACAAATTTAACTCATTTCGTGAGCACAAGCTCAAAAAGTCACTTTGGCTATTCGACCTCACTTTATCAGTTTTGCCTTTTACTCAACTCTGCAATCAAGCTCTGCTGTAGGGATCGGCCCCCCTTAGTTTTCATCATCTAAGTTTTAATCAACAATTTTTACTCGTCAATTCTTCTTTTTAATTCTAACCTTATTCTAAAAATTAGTTTTAAAAAAATCAACGTAATTTTAATTCTATAGTTTAAAATATAATAAATGCATTCTATAATAATAATAAATCTTTGAACAAAAATGATCACTCAACACAATACCTTTCAAGAAATTAAAAACCAAATCTAACATTTCCCGCAGTAAAAATCAATATTATCATGGTAAAAATTTAAGCACGATAGAATCCTTGTTTTTATTAAGTTTATTTGCCTAAATTCTATTCCCTGATTTAAATCGAGTAAAATGTATCAACTCTCTGAAAAGGCTCTAGTCTAAACAAAACGGTTGGATGAGAGTTAGACTACAAGTTGCCTACTTCCCCTATTCCTTGTCTTGTGAAGAGTTCATTATGCTGTGCAAACAGTCAAGGAGAGAGTGAGGGCAATATGAACCATAATTTACTTCTTGCCTAATTGTATAGATTGTTACACGCAATTTGTGCATTTTACATTGTTTGAGAACAAAAAGGGGAGGGGCTTAGTCGAGAGGAAGATGAAAAAGGCTTTGGATAGAATATTCTCAAGTGTGACGTTGCATGGAAGAGTCCATTAAATACCTCTTCTTCCTAACCTCCCTATGTCCATAGTCAATGTACAGTACGAATTGTACTGTACAATGTTATAAAACATTCCTTCTTTGCACACCTTTTACGAAAAAAAAAAAGATAAGTGGGAAACAAACTTCTTTGAGAAACCACACGGTATTAATCGTTCAAAGACAATTATACCTTTAATTAAGTTTAATTAATGATAATTTGCTACTGATCTACTCCAACGTTTGCAAAAACCATACTACAAGTCTCCGGAATAAAAATATATTCCAATTTAAGTTAGTTTTAAGAACAAGGTACCAATTTTTTAAATGAATTTAATTTTTTTTTGTGTGTACCAATACTTTCGAAGTTAAAAGTTGTTGAAATTTTAAAATAAAAACACGTTTATTTCACTCTGACTTTCAAATTCAAGGTTTCTTAACCGCCGCCTAATTTAAATTAAACCTTAATTTACAAAAACTTTATTTTTTTCTTTCAATACACCAATAAAATTTTCTAAATTTTATAAGCCATTCATTTAAATTTTTAAATTTGTAAAGCCCTTATGATTTAAAGCCCGACGAGATTCTTTGAGCGTGACTAACTATCCCTCCTAAAAAAACTTTTACAAAAAAAAATGACTTCAATTGCGAAACTGCCTAACTGAAACTGAACAGTTTCGCAAAGAAAATTCATTTGTATTCCACCATCCTAAAATGATTGCTATAAGAAATAAATAATATAACTCAATGTCTTCTTTTTCTAAAGTTAACAATTTTTGAGAAAAAAAATTAGCGCAATAGCGTAAGAGTATCTCGCACTTAACGTTCAGCGGCAATTCTGTTCGAAACGAATAGTTGGAACTTGAGCTCTTTACAAAATCGCATCAACTTTTGTTTTACTTTGTAGAAACCGTAGCCGCCGTCCCCGTCATCTTATCCCGTACTAACTACAATTTTTTCGCAATTGAATATTACCCACCATCGAAGAAATCAATCCTTTTTTATTACTCCCAGCGTTTCCAACTCCGTTGTGGCCGTGTGTCTTTCAAGTTAATAGAATTTGAAACAATGGGCACTTTGCCACTTGAAGAACTTGATAATTGACTATTAAACTCCGCGCGCTGTCCTCTCTTCCCAGTTGCCAAAGTCAAAGGATATGACACGACACGACTCTCTCCGGGAATGCGGTCTTTTCCAAATGTTATCTCACATTAGACATTATTCTTTACAAGACTATCTTCAACTGGCTTTAACGGACTTGTTCAAATGGCAAAGTCTGGAGGATTGTTATGGCCCACCTTTTCAAAAAATTTCCACAAACATGTGCTAATGACCTTACTTTCCATCTGCCCAACCTCGTTTAATTTACAAATTGACGAAGGATTTTATCCATTTACTAGAAATGAGGAGTTTGTGGAAATGAAACTGGATTTTAGGATTTACATAGCCGGGAAGCATGGCGGAGCCTAAGGCAGTTCGGTGTTGTCACCCTCCGCCTCCTGACTACATTGCGTGCTAAGGAACGTAAAAGAATTTTATGATTTTTAAAACAACAGAATATCAATACCTCAAAACACATTAGAGAGAATGAAGGTGATCTGCCGAAAACAAGAACTATTCGCAATGTATTGAATGTAAGGTATACAAACTGCTAACTGACGATGGAAACTTTTAGTAAAAAGATGAAAAGCCTTCAATAATAATAAATTGGTCTCTTACCTTTTCAATCTCCTCCTGCTCTTCGTTTAGTGATTGTGTTCGTAACTTATGTGTCAAGAATCTGAGCATATTTCTTCCCTCGGACAGATGGAGGGTATTCGACAAGATGTCAATGGAGCATGCTGTGACTTGACTGTTTGCAATAAAACGTTGAACCAAATCCTTTTCTAGTCGTGACGAGATTCACAGAGAGGTTGAAATCACAATGGAAACCAACCCACCAACTTCTCAATTGCTCAGTTCACCAGTCGAGTGTAATCGTGTGTCAGCTGATCTAACACCAAGAGAATGACCAGAGTTCAATTAAGTCCTGGATGGTGGTACGCGGTGGTTGGTAACTTCTGGTTCCAGAGAGTCTTCCTTAGTAGATCTGAAAGTTTGGCAAAGAGTCAGAAGATATTAGATAACGACAGACTGTGCTAGTAGAGTAACAATCCCCAATCCAAGGATTGGGGATGCGGAGTTCAACGGTGTATCAATTCTAGAAAGCTTATTAGTCTTCTCACTTCTTAAAGTCAAGGAACCAATCTCATAGTCAAACTGACTATGAGCAGGTCAATGGACTTGACAAACTTTTGATTTCATCGCCTGCTAACAAACCAAAACTTTTGATCGTCAAAAAGTTTAGAGAAGGAAAAAGGGAGTATAAGGGTGTCAAAGTTATCCTAAGAAATGTGAGATTAAAAAATTGAGTTCAACTTCAATAGTCGTAGTAGTTGAAACCAACAAGATTTTATTGACAGTTATGAGTAACTGGGAAGAAGTGGTCCGCTGCCATTTTGAATTGAATTAAACATATCGTACTTCAAAATCATAACCCACGATCGAGATTCGTCGATTAGGAGAATCATAAGTCAAGACTTGCAATTAACCAGGGTAAAGCCCTGCTAGTCTTTTGTCTACTTATTCGAAACACGTTACCCTGAGTCAGATTAATCTGTAGTAATGAACTTTACGTTATTATGGAACGTAACTATTACGAACCGTTATCGGATGGATGATTGTCCTGCCACCACAACGTGCCAAGGCAATCCCCCACTCCCATTCGGGGTACCTAAATTCGGTAAACTTTAAGAGTCGTTACTTAAATGTTGATGAATCCTCACTACTCTGAAACGTAAGATTTCCGAATTGTAAACGGGGTCATTTCAACTTACTTCATGAAAGTGTGAAGTCAACACTACGAAAAGAGCTCGAAATTACCTACCTTTTCCGGAGGTAATCTAAAAGTGTGACATCACTGATCAAGACAAACTTTTGAACTGGGACGTGATTCACCGAGACCGAACTAAACTTTAGGAACAAGTTTGAAAAACGTCTTTGCGACGAGCAGCCGCGAAATTCAAAAGTCACAGAGGATGCTCAATTTCATAAAGTTTTCACAATACAAATTCAAAACCTTAAAATTCGGTTTCGTTTTTTAATTTTTCTCTACCGCTCACACGGGTTAATTTTTTGATCGACCTCTTGACAAAAAAGTCAATGATACAAAAAGTATGGACAATAGTGCAAAACTAAATCAAATAAAAAAGAACCGAGATTAATAATTAAAAGCTGCTACCTCGCATGGTTAGTTGATATTAACCAGAGTTTGAAATTATTCCACAGCCTGGTGCGCTTCGATTTCGAAAAAGTACAAACTTCGAATATGACGAAATTCAAAGTTGATAAAAAATTATATAAACTAGAGCGTGTCAGAGTATACAAGGTTTACGTTTATAAGTTTAGGTCAAATCGGAGTTTGACATAACCTTATTGTATAATCTTTAAAAAATTCTTTTTTTTCCAACTTCGTTAGTTTTTTTTCAAAGGAATAAAGGTTTACATTTCATAAGTACCAGTACCACTCCTTTAAAGTATACCGTTGTTTAAACTTAAGTGCTGTTAATTCATCAGGTTTTTTGAAGTCTCGGTTTATTGTTTTGAAAATTCGCGCCGGCGGTTTCGAACGAAAAAAAAAAATTAAAAAATACTTCAAAATCAGTCGAGATTAAAGTATATTTCAAGGACTTGTTCACTCGATGAATGATTTTAAAGTACTTCAGAAAAAAAATCCAAGAATTCCTAATTCTCCGGTTTTATTTTTCGTGGAAAACTAAAACTGAGAAATCAGGAACCAGGAAAATTATACTTAAATTTAGTAATCCGCTCGAATGAGGTACAGTGACAAAACTTCCTGGTTAATGACTCATGTTTTCCTAACTTTTGTTAAATAACCCAATTGTAACAATTTTTTTTCGAATATTGTCTAATACCGTAAAGGTTCTGATGTCTGTAAGTCTGGATGTAAGTTGACTTTGAACAGTGAGCAGTTGACTTGTCGATGGTTCGAGGATGACTAAGTCCGACACCTTTCGTCAACTATGGATTTATAGAATCTGACTTTCTAGGGTTTAGGTCTCACTCACTGGCACTCGGAAATCAATGCGCAGAAATAAGTCTTTAAAACAATACTGCTCAAAAGTTTCTTGGAACAATAGGACTTGGAAAATTTTTGTAAATCAAATAACGTAGAAGACAAAAAAAAAAGCTCAGCTTTTTTCAAAATAAAATACTTTTGATTCAGGTTGAAAATTGAGTCTTTTAAATAATTTTTATAACTCTAAATTAGTTTCTTTTTTACTCGAGATTACATTCAGTTCAAGTCAAAATTTGTACTTTGTCCCTTTTTCGTTTTTCAAACTAAAAGACTATTGGTCCCTAATCCTCAAAATTTATCAAAATTTTGAACAATAGTGAGGAGACTCGATCCTACCAACTTACCAGTCTACACTTCCTCGTCACACTGACTCCTCATTCTGAACTGAACTGCAACCGAGGAGATTCGCCGTGGAAAAGTCCTTTTTACACACTCGAAAATTTTAGGTTGTAGAAAAAACTACGGTTGCGTACCACCATAGTAAGCGAGTACGCCAGTCAGCTGCATCTGTGTGGCCGAGTCCAATTTTATTCTTTAAGGGGAAGTAACTTAGTAGTTCGTACACCTTACTACCCTCAGTTCATCAGTTAATCCACCTCGGTGACCTGGAAAGAGGTCACGGGTTGACCTAGCAATTTCTGACCATAGCTTGCGACCAATCGCAGGTCGGCAATTCAACATTGTCGCAAGCTCTTGTCTGAAATGACCTTGGGCTGACATTCCCTTTTTCATTAAGAAATGAACTCGTCCGTATCCCGGAGCCTCCTAGAGCTCCCTGCACATTTTTCTTTGGGCCTGCGCCCCTACCCGCCCTGCAACCAAGTGACGAATTCCTAGGGAAGAACTATTTGTTGGACGGACGAAGTGCGCAAGCTGAACTCCTTCTCTGCGAACATCGACGAGTCTAGAGAAAGGAGAGACACACAAAGGGAACCTTGGTGGACTTTGTGAATGAAAATCATGATCATTAAACCTTTTTTTTCGTCCTGGAGGAGCAGAGGCAGAGCAGGGCGGGCGGGTTTTTCGGGGAGAGTTAAGGCTACTCCACATCCGAAACTTTTGTTCTAACCCTCCCCCCTTCCCCCTTATCCTAGCAAATGCAACTCTACAGTCTACACAAAAAACATATAGAATTTCCAAACGCACTCACCTCTTCATCATCTTCTGTCGATTCACACGGTTCGGCATGATGCCCCTGTCCAATTGGGCTTTCACCACAATGCACTTGAAACCGTATGTACCTTATTGTCTTCTATTTGACCTTCTGTGTCCGGTCCCCCCCCCCTCCCGCCCCTCGATCCCTGGTGCAGTCGAATTGAAACGAGAAAATTCGTAAATCATTCCACAAAAAATCAATATGCATACACTGCCCTAAATCAATATGTCTTCACACTAAAGCTTTCCAAGACAGTATATGAGAATTGACATTTGAGCAAAATTCGAAATTCAACATCAAAAATTTAGTTGTGAGAACCCGGCTTTACTTCTATAATTAGTTTTGAGAAAAGGTGAGGTTTAACCTTAACGTGAGTTATATGCTTTGACATGTATTTGACGGCTGGTTCTAAACGGGTAATTTCGATACTTTACTAATCCATAAGGTTAAGGTTACTTTTTTGAAACTAGACTATAACGTTGAGTTTTGCAATTTGTGGGAAGTGTCGCGGCGGGAATTAAATTTTGAGTATTATTTTTTGCCAAGGAAAAAAGTTTCGATTTTTTTTAGTGCCAACTTTGGGATTTCCTTCGTTAAAAAGTCATCGGTGGGCTAGTCGCCAAAAGCGTCAAATGACTGACTACCGACGGTGGTATGATGGGAAAGGAAAAAAAGTTAAGGGAGTGAAATTTTTGGCTTTTGAATTCACCGCAGAAGCGGCGCATTATGCTAACTTTCCTTCTTTTTCTTAAGGTTATGTTCAAGGCTTTTGTTTTGCTCTTCTAGAGGAATGCACTTGACCGGTACAATTTTTAACCCAAAAATTTTTTTAGACAACTTATAAATGTCAACTTAAACTTTTTTAACAATTGGTGAAAAAAAAATTTTCAAGGTTTACAAATTCTCAAGATTAGGTCCAATTCTACTCATATCCTTAAACGTTACGAAAAAAAAAAGAAACCTCAAACCATTCTTTTACAAAAATTGGTGCGGCGCATAAGGCTAAACTGATATTAATGATATTTAAAGTTGGCAATTGGTCCTTCTATTATTCTTCTTTCTAATTGGTCAACAGGCAGAGACCATCGTGGTACTTTCAATTTAGGTCTCATATCCCAGAAATGAACGAACGGTATTGTATATTGCAATTTAGAGCAAAAAAAAAACACAAGCGCTAAAACCTTGTTACACATTTTGCAGCAAATTTGAAAGGATTTGTTTCATCATCGCGAGAGCACGACTCAACGCTTTTTCTTTTAAATGAAGGATTTTGCTCCTAATACCTTACATTGTCTAAAAAAAAGCCACGAAAAAGTCGGATTGCATTTTAAAACTAACTAATTTCAATGACGCGGTTGGGAAACTTAGCAAATTTATAATATAAAATGCAAAACTTTCGAGGTCAAAATGATCATTCTTATTAAAAAATAAATATTGATTAAGTTTTGTTAATTTTTTTTTTGTAAAAAATAGCGCGCGTCTCTACTACCTAAATAGATTGATGGATGGTAACTTTCTTTTTGAGGAACTTTAAACTTTCTCCATCAAAGTCAAAATAATGAGCATCCAAGAAAAAAAAACCCGAAGCATGTTATAGTTTTTAGACGAAAAAAAAAGCCTTTTGGTTATACGAAACCTTGATTGAATAATCTAAAGGGAAAGAGAAAGGCATCTAACATTAATAACCTTTCCCTTTAACCTCTTACCTCCTCCGTCTCTTCCTTCCATTATAATTTCAATTAACCTTACCTTCCAGGAAACCATGGGGAAAAGAACGAGCCCTTAAGCCCTTTCCTGACAGTTTCCTAAAACTTCCTCAAATTTTGAAGCATCTTTATTATCTTTCCCCAATCTCATCTTCTGCCTCAGTTTGAAGAGCCATAAGCGGATTATTGTTTCTCCTCCTCTTTCTTTCTTAATTGCGTTTTCCCGCTTCTTTGGAGAGTTTTGTCTTTTTTTTTTTGGAGGAGAAAGTCTAGGAAGAAGGAAAAGGCAAGGAAAAGAAGCTTAGGAAACAATGGATTCTCGTAAAAAGAGGTAATCATCTCCAAAATGCTCATTTTTTTTGCAAGTTGGCAGTTTAAAACCCTTATACATTTTCCTGCTCCTTCTCGTTTTCAAGGAAAAGTCGTCCCACTGGAAAAGTATCCATACTTTTAAAGTATTAAAAGTATTTTCAAGAGCTTCTTCTTTTTTTTTGAAGTAATATTACAAACACGGAAGAGAGATAGGCCCCTGTCTTTTTTGTGTTCGTATTATTATTATTATTATGAGGAAATAATCGTTTACTTTTACGTAAACTTTCGTTTAAACGTTGGCGTCATTTTGATAAATAAAAGATATTTAAGAACAAAGTTTAGATGCAGTTTCGAGAACATTTTTGATAAAGTTTTTGTTTAGTTTTTAGTAAAACGCGCAGAAAATTTTCATGAAAAATGAATTTATGCTCTTTTTTGCTGCTCTTTTTGGGAAGGGTGATGCTTAAATTTTTTATGAATAGCTCAAATTTTAGAACCAAATAGTGTGAGGAAAATTCATTAAAGAAACTTATTCGTATAATGTACCCGCTTTTTTTTTACTCGGGTATAGCCTTTGGACAGAAAACCGATTTGGGTTAAGTTACACACATTCTTCTAAAATTTCAAGACGAATCAATTTTTGAACTTAGCACGTTTTAGTTTTCAGTGTCAATATAGACACAAGGACTACTATTACATTTTATAGTATTTGAAAAATGTTAGATTTCTATTTGAACAAGTTAAATTCTAAATAAAAAATGACCTTTACCAAAAATCACAATTATTCCCACTTATGCTGTATTTTTTTTTGTTTGAAAGAATATCACACTACTTTTTTTTTTTGTATATTATAGCACATAGATTAAGCCAACGTCGGAGGAAAATAACGGAAAGTTTTTTTTTTCACTTCCATTATCTTAACTTTCTTTTTTATCTAAATTGCTCTGCGTTACATTTTCTTTTTATTTCCTTTCATTGTCTTTCAATTCCCCTGAACTTACAAAGGAAAAAAAAAAGTAGCGCGAGGTTCTTTTTTTTTTCAAATTATTACGTATTGTGGCTTCTCTGCCACAATGTTTTTTTCTAATAAAATATTCAATTTTGAAAAAAAAGTCTCATTATTTTCTTTTTTAAAAAAAATACACAAAATTGACGATCTAGCGAAATTTTTTTGTAAACCAAATCCAATTTTTTTCTTACTAATCACTCTGGAATTTCGACAAGTTTCGGGTATCTTTCAAATAATATAAGTTGTTGTTCTTTAGCAAGAGTTACGGTAAGGGTTCTGGAAAAAGACTTTGAATGGAATCCTCTGGGCCTTCCAGGACATGAAGAGGAACATGGTTACAAGTACCAAGAAATTGCTCAAGTGTTCAAAAAATCCTTGACGTTCCATACTATATTTGTTTCATTATCATCACTTCTAGTCACATAAACCTTTTTTTTTACATTTGAATTTTGTGCCGAAATTTTTCTTTATGGAATTTAGTTTAAAAAATGACCCCGTTAAAATTTCAAATGTATCTCTTTTCAATTTTTTTTTTTGGCTGTTGGCCTTCTACTGTCTTCTTTTCCATCAAGGTTATCCAAGAAATCGAGAAGGTTATTTTTGAAAGTGGGCGCTTTCAATTTACGACCTGAGCCTTACGTAAAGTTTTGAAGCCTCTTCTTTTATACATAAGAGTCAAGAAGACCGGAGCTCGAAATTGTGCCACGTAATAATCAAATGTATGAGAAACTCTTCATTTTTTCCCCGGGCTATTCAAATATTTCTAAACTTTTTTTTTTATTCCTTTGATACAAAGGCATGCCAACAAACGTTGCGCCTTGCACGGCGAAAACTAAGGGACGGTGCTGTGACTTCACGAAGAAGATCTATCGAGTGCGTCTTTCGTTCAATCTTTCAGAGCACCAGAATAAAAAAGCTAGAGATGTACATCAGATTATAACTTGATTTTGTAGTATAATAAGTTTCACTGTTGATATTCTAAGCGTAGTTTTCGAAAACAAGTATCTGCGTCAATCGTAAATTCAATTCGCTAAAAAAAAAAATTTTTATAAAAGATGCGTCCAATTTGGTAGTTACGTAGCAAAATTTTACATTACGTCAAAACCAAAAAAATTGCTGGTGAAACATTAAAATTTGGCATTGAATTTAAGCAAACTACACTTGCGTCAAAAAAATTTTTTTTTCTTTGAATCGATGCGATACTTTACAATTTACGTAGCCTAAAGTACTTACCCAAAAAAAATTAAAATTGTACTAAAACTAATCAAATTTTACTACACAAGTTAACTACAACTGTTTATATTCAGTACTTAAGAAATTTTCAGTACCCAAGAATAAAAAAAAATAAACTTCACTTTATAATTGATAGTTGCACACGCCCAGGCCATTTTGGGAATTAGGCTCTCTGCCTTAACAACCCTACATAAAATTTAAGAATAATTACAAGTTTTTATTTTAAAGAATTTGTACTCAACTAAAAATTTGAACACGTACGAAAGTTTTTTTTTGGTAAGTAATTCCGTGTCACTCTACACCTCTGTTCTAAGAAAAAAAAAATTCAAAGTTATCGATCTTTTAAGCGCAAAAACTCATCCCGGGCCTGCCGTAGACCCAAAAGTCCTTAAATTTGCAAAGTAGAAAGGTACCAAGAAACATCTAACTAACTCGTTTTTTTTCTTTAAATTGAAAATGAATTACAACATTGTGCAAAAAAAAATGAGGGTCTTGACACATGCAAACGAGATACACTAGTGTGGTTACAAATGGTTCCTCGGGCGAATTTCAACCAATTCTCTACACTTATGCCCGTATAACTTTGCTAAAAGGTACACATCAACAAATGAAAAGACTTTTTGAAAAAGACAATTGATTTATGACTATGAAATTTAACAGGTTACAAAATGCGTCGTTGATCTTCTAAACTGCCATGTAATTTTGCACGAAAGAAAAACACTGCAAATGTCACCTTTTTAACGTTGTCTTCATTTTTTTAAATAGATTAACAAAATGAAGTTATTAAAATTTCGAAAAAAATGGTCGGGTTTTATTAAATTCAAAATCTACACCCAAGTTGGACTTTGCCCATTTTTATGTAAACTTAAAGCTTTTGAAAATTTAATCACTTTTTGAGCGAAAAATGCTAAAAAGCTCTAGCTGACCTGGAAAGTCATCGTTAGAAATCTTTAGAAAGTTTTTTAAAAATACTTAAAAGCAAATTCTAGCAGAAAAATTTCCATCGACACCGTTCCAGTGCCATAGTCAATATAATCTAGCGTTTTTTTTTGCTTCAAATTTCCATAATAAGCACGCGTCTTTTGGAACACATTGCAATAATTCATAAAATTATGACCGTAATTTTAAAAAATGCTCAATATCCATCCTCTTTTACTAACTTCCAACGATTCCCTCGAGGGCATTGTGTGTCTCTGCCTTAATTTTTTTGTAACCAAGACGATTTGCGTAGCCTACAACGTTTTTGTAGAAGAGATCCATTGGGTGATCTTATGCTCTATCATTTCAACCTGAATTATTAGATTTTATTCACACGACTCGCCTTCATTTGCGGGAGGCGAAGTCGTTTGTCGAACAATTGATTTCAGTTAAAAATGAAAAATAAAAAAACTACAAAAATTTTTGAATGGGATGTACAATTTTGCACTTCCGTAAATTTATGTCAACACTTTCACACAACGTAACGGTCAATCTTATGTCAAAGTTTTACAAAAGTTGAAAAACTTATTCAACCGAGACAACGTTTTTTTTTTTGAAAATGTTTCAGATTCGTTTTGGCGTATTTTCATCCATTTCTCAAAACTGTGTTCTAAACCACATTTTCCTTGTGGTTCAGTCTTCTGTCACACATCAATCAACTTATCCCATGACTAATTGGTGACTTTTTAGACTTACGACGTTTCTATACAGTTGCCAATGGAACCTTTTATATTCGACATGGTCGTTTTAGAACCTAGTTAACTCAAAAGACTTCTTTTTTTTCTTCTAAAACTGTTTAGCGTTAAAGAGTATTATCAAAGCGTTTCAATTGAAGCAAATCCTGCTGTGGTTAATTTCCTGTCAAAAAATATAACCAAGAGAGAAAAAAATTGTATTTTTTAAACAAAGTCTTTAGCCGACCAACTACTATGTAGGATAAGTGAAAAGTTTTGAAACACAAGAGCACAACTCTAACTAAACATCTGAGTATTTTGAATAAAAATTTTTAAAACTGGAAAAACAACATTCTGGATTACGCTGCGGATTTTATAACTCACAATTAAAAATCTTTCGTGGACAGTAAACAAGGCACAATTTATAGGAGTCAGCAGGAGGGGTAGTGCGTTTAAAAACTCTTCAATTTACTCTTAGTTAAATTACGGACCAACACAAATGAATCGTTTAAAAAAAAAAACCAGGGGCACTGGTTTTTTTTTATCGAAATTTGGTGAAATTAAGGTCCGTCTTAACTTTTAGCTTCCATGAAGGAAGAAGTCACTTTTGTCACATAAGTAAATTCCCAGTAAAATTCCAAACTTTTTTTATATCAACGACACAAAAACTTCTTTAGAGTTTAAAAAAAAAAACTTCATTGCTTGCTACACACACATACCCTAGTCTTGTGTAGGTGATGATCACTATCATTATTTTTATAAACACTATTTTTTTGTTACTTTTTTTTTAATTAACTCTACAATTCTCTTCATTCCATAAGAAGTTCCACATACACGCTAATCTTGTCCTATTGTCTATCTCCCCCCATAGTATCTCCAGTCTTCAACGAAATAACTTGGAATATTTTTCAAGACAAAAGATTTTACGTGTCAAATGCACCAAGTAATGGTTTTAGACGCTACGAATTTGTGCGCTATCGCAGTGTATTCGCCGAAAGAATCAAATTTACCAAACTATGGAGGGATTTTTGTCACAAAATACCACCAATTCACCGGCGAACCGACGCGAGGTCAATGAACTCTCTTCTCCCGACTGGTTAAATGGAATAGCTCTTCTATTCTTCTCCACATTAGAAAGTTTTCACTGTTGTGTAATCTTTGAAATTTGGAAAATAGGTCCCTTCCATTTCTCTTAAATGTTTTTTTTTTTGTGTCTTGTTCCATTTCATGGAATTTGAAATTGGTCAGGTTGTCATTTCGTCTAAACCAGTTGCTAGATAGTTGCAGCTATAGAATTAAATTAGTTAGTAGGAAATAGTTGTCCGACTCTCTGGAGTTGTACTATAAGTTGCTTTAGATATTAGATTCGAATCTTATTAATGCTTAGCCCACCTTGGATTGCTAGAGTCTTGTTCTCCAATAATTAATTCTATTATCACCACTACACCTCTTGATTTACGTTGTTTTGGATTTACTTTAAGGATTAAAGAGGACGAATAAGGTAAATGAAAAAAATTTTTGCCTCTGGAACAAAAAAAAAACATTAAGAATAGAAATTTCCGAGGCTATTCTTCCCATCCTATTTACACTTCACCTGAGAATTTTTCTTATTTAGTACTTTTAGTTGTAAAAAAAAATTACACCATTAAAAACTTACACCTCGCTAACAATGCCAAGAATTGTAGACCAAATCTTACGATTAGACAGAAAAAAAAACAATGCCAAGGTCTAAATTTCAGTTCCTCTTAAAGCAACTTTGTGGAAAAAAAAAAGACAAATATTTTTTAATGTTCTTATTACATATAACGTTTAAGTAGTTTTACACAACATAATAAATAACTCAATGCTTATTTCAATCTACATAATTTTTTAGGTAGTTAAGTAGTAATTTTTTTTTTGAGGGTTTGAGGTTGTAGTGGTGCGCGGCCTTTTCCTGTTGTCAAAGCCACAATTTTATAATTTGGGAGTTGGTTGGTTGTCGGCTCTTAAAATTTTATGATTATTTGAACCTAGAGAAGAAAAAAAAACAAGGTTTGTAGTAAAAATAGGTAAAGGTAATGAAAGGGATGTTAAAAGAAGTTGGATAGATGGATAACCAAAAACCTAGTTCCCAGCAGGCTACTTTCTTACACACATACAAAAAAAAAAGTCAAAACCATGCATGTTGAACAGGAACGGTTCCTAGAATTAATTTACTCACATTCGTGCGCTTTTGTACGGTTGAAGTCTATAGGATATTTGAATTAAACGTCAATGAAATACATCAAAAGAAAACTAAAAGAGAAATTTTCTCTCCCAGGCCTAACTTTAGTACATGCTATTTTATTTTATTTTTACTTTGAACGGTTTTTCTTCTATTCCTGGAAAAAAAAAGAGAAGAAAAAGCTTCAAAAAACGAGCTATTTAACGTTTTTCGTGGAATTACAGGGTTGCTCAACTGCTAGAATGTGTGATTAAATCAAATGATTAAAATCATTTTTTTTTTGCAAAACTAATACAAAATCGAAAGAAACTTTGTTGTTGAAAATGACTGTAGTTTATGCAAAACATTTTTAGCAACTGCGTTGTTTCATCGAGTGAAGCTCAACTTGTTTGAAATTCTCCCAAAAAAAAATTTTTTTTTTCAGTATTAATCAAAGTTTGATTGTTTTTATTTTATTTTACTTTTTCTTCGAATTAATCTCCTTCTATTAAGAATTAGTCAAAATTGAAAGTGAAAAAAGTAAAACTTGTAATTATTCAATTGTCACTGATTTAAATCGAATAAAAACACATGACAGTTTTTTTTAAGCAGTAAAATTTAAACCTTAAATTATAAATTCAAAATTAGTTTTCCAAAGAAGGCCTTGGATTTCTACCTGTTTATTAAAACAGAAAGAAAAAGTCCTTATTCTTTGTACACGTTGTCGATTTATACTTTATATGCATCTTTTCTTCAGTTTCTTTTTTACAAGCTTCTTTACAGAAAAAAAAAATTGAGAATTAATTTAATTCGTAATGGAAAATCTTTCATGAGCCCAACCCTGCCTTTTTTAGTCCTTATTGTCTGTCAGCATTAATTTCATTCCTCTTCCCATTTTGGGCAACTAAAGTGGATCCGATTTCAAACAAGGCTCTATCTTTTCTCCTCATTTATACAAAAAAAAATTCATTCTTCGTCACTTCACTTTGTCTCACTTTACCCCTCAGCGCTTTTTTAGACGCTTTTAGTCATAAGCTGTAGTACAGCCTTGTTTTTACTTGCAACTAGTTAGTAGTTAGTAGTTTAACTTCATATAAAAGTTAATGGCCTTTTTTCCAAACTATATTTGACAGGGAAGTAAAAATGAATTTAAGTAGAATGTACAGCAGTCTGTACCCAATCATGTGTCCACCACTTTCCGTTTCTGTTGTATGTAACCTTTAATGGACTTCCTAAATGCATTAATTTTCTACTACACACGTCTGTATAGTTTGGGCACTTCACAAAAATATGAAAAATAAACCCACGCAAATTCCAATCCTTTAACACACGTTAGTATGTTAATACCTCACACACAATACACAGACCACTTTACTACCATGCTCTAACATTATAAATCATATAGTTTCAATCCACTACAATTTTTCTTTTCTGCCAACGGGCTCATTTTAAGTTGAGAAGAAACACACACACTCACGATCCGCACATTTTTAGGTGGTTCCTTTTATCCTTGTGTTAATTTCATACTAAATTGAAGAAGAAAAAAAAAGAATTTTGAAAATTATTTATTTTTTCAATTTCAAATAACAGCAAAATATAATTTCGATTATTTCAATTCTTTCACCTCAAAATTATAGTCGTTCTACAACAAATTTTACGTTCTACTTGCAAAAAAAAAATCCGCACCCATTTTTTTTTCACTTTTTACTCGTTTCCTTTTACTTTAAAGTTCTGTAAACTCAATTTTAATTTTTTTTAAAATTTCATTAGCAATAGCCAATGACGAAGTGGCTCCAGGACTAGGACAATTTCTTACATGCAAAATCCTATTAGCAAGTGACCCTTTACTCGTTTCAAAAACAAAATCTTCTACTAAATCTCCATTCTCGTCCAAGGCTTGTGCTCGGACACCAGCCGGTCCCCTAAAAAGCAAAAAAAATCCCAAATTAATCTTAACATCTTCAGTTTCAATTTGAAAAACATTCAAATAATTGATTTTTCAAAAAAAAAAATTCAATTCTATTGGTATCTTTTGCAAGTACTCGGAGGAGGAGGAACTAAAACAGCCACATTTGTATGGGTGGTATACACCAACCAAAGTAAGTAAAAAAAAAACCTACGAGTTTCATTTACTCTTTTAATCGAATAATGAATCAACTGTCATTGTTGCATGCAATTTGACCATAAATTATGTAAGAGAGCCGAGTTCAATAATACACAATAGGCAGACCCTAAAGCCTCTTTTCCTCTTTACAGAATCAGGCACGCTGGCCTTTAGTCAAATCCTGAATAGTATAAAAACCATAGTGGTAGTGTTTTAGGATCGAAAAAAAAAACCTCTTCAGAGAGTGGTAGAAGCGAGGGACACGCCAAGTTAATGGTGATAAAGTTACCCACTTTGACATGACATGATCAAAGCAAATCCGCCAGTAGACTTCGAAATTTTCAACAGGTTCAAAACTTTATGCCTTCGAGAAAGAAAAAAAAAAGGCCCATTGTCAAAATTAAAAAAAAAAAGGCATTGTCATCCACTATCAATTTCTCGTTTTCCATTGTTCCATGTCGTCAAGTAAAGAAAGTCGTTGCAAAAAATTACGTCAAAATTAAATTTCCTCCAAGGCAAATACCATTACAAAGAGTATAGTTTTCAAATTCATTATTAATTTGTGCAAAATGAACTTAGTATTGATTTAAATTTCGATTAATTTGAATTTGTGGTTCTGCAAATTATAGTATACTCTCCCCGTTCCTCCTTCCGGACGTGGTGTGCAAAAAAAAGTTTTAAGAGTCTAGTCCTTATTGATTTTACAGGCAAAACTACCAATTTGCAAAAAAAAAAGGAAGAGTATCCTTACGTCAAATGATAATATACCGCAATAGAAAAAGACATTCAGGAAATTTTGTCGTAAGTAAACAAGGAATGACTTCATTGACTCTAGGGCCTTTTTTTTTACAAGCTTTGTTATTTTTGTCGTCAAAAATAAAATAAGGCAAAAAAGCACTTATTTTTATGATCCAGTTATATTCACCATGTCTCGGCTTCAAATTGGCTAATTTGCCTCAACTTCCTAAATTTCCGCCAAGAAAAAAAAATTCCGTCATCATCGATTATACATCATGTTGTTTGCTTTCTCCTCTTTATTTTTTTTTTTGCCATCGTCTAGTTCCAAAACAAAAATTCTCTCACCCGTGCGAATTCTTGTAAGAACAAAACACGAGAATGGAACCTTCCAAAAAAAAACCTTCCTTTTTTTCATGAATCATGATAATGAGTCATGCAACTTAACAATTCCCGCCTCTGACTTTTTCCAACTTTCTCCACAGTAAAAGTCTGTAGAATTATAAAAGTCTACCCAAAAAAAAAATGCGAAAAGAACTCACGTCTCTGCAAAGAGTTAATAAAGCGCAAAAAAAACGAGAGAAACTTGTTCAGACCTAAAGAGTAAAACCTAGGAGCAAATCGATTAGTTTGAACAAAAGCTATACCTTCTTTTGTGCAAATTTTGTGCAAACTTCTAAATTGCACAATTCTTGTATAATTGAACTTTAACCACTTTTGAGTCAAGTCGATGAATAAGTAACGAGAGGTTTCGATAGCTCAACATACGCGTTACAGTAAAACATAACATAGAGTGGAGTCAGTATAGGTTGTAACATAAAATCTATGTTTTGTAACATGGCATGTTATTCAAGGATACTTTTGTCGAAACACTCGAAATGTTTTCAACTAATCGACTATACTTTTCTTTTCAAACTAAAAGTTCAAAAATACCACAGTGATTCAAAGTCTTTCGACAACTTTTCTAAAAACCTCAATTCCAATCGTGGGGAGTGAAAACCCCCGAAACCCCCCCCCCCTTCCCACAAAACTAAGCTGAAAAGAAAGGCACAGGAAAACTTTTCATTATTGGAAAAAGAAAGCCTACAAACTTTCTCTATCTCCGGCTTTTCCCCCGCATCTTCTTCTGTTGTCTCTCATTTAGTCGCGAGCACAATTTCCAAAAAAAGTTTTTTTTTGGACTTGAACAAAAAGTTAAAAGTGGCTCGAACACAATGACATTATATTCCCTCCGATTCCAAATACTCAGAGATTGGAAAAGCGTATCTTGTCTAATGTCCACGACTTTTACTCTTACGATCTTTTTTTTTTATTCTCGTAAGCCAAAATTCAGAGGAAGACCGCAGATTTACTGCCAATTTCTTCTTTTTTTTCCTTTCTACACATAAAAAGTATTAGCTCTAACTAACTAATCCTCAACCAATGTTCTAAGACTTTGACACTCTGCAGTGTTTTTTGATTAATACCAAATTTTACACGTGATTTTTAGTCAAGTCACGTTCAAAGTACAAACAGTTTCCTCTTATTTCCTTTAAACACGAAATTTAATTAATGTTTACTTTTTTGGTTTGTTTAAAAAACAATTATTCGCTCTAGGAAGGGGAAAACCTGCTTAAAACAACATAAATGCAGGTTCGATAAAAATCATAATAATCACTTAAAAACAGTCAATCGCCGTTTTACATCGACAAAATCTATAGTTGAACTTATATTGACTCCTTAAGCACTTTAATGAAATGACAAAAATATATTATTATGTTTGATATCTACCTGCACTTCAACTTAAGTGCTGCTTCGCCACATAATGACCACGAAACCTAAAGTGAATTATTAGACTTACGTAACGCAGTAGTCTAAAAGTCGATTAAAATCAAGTTACTTTATATCAATAATTTGAAATTAGACCACTACGGATCATTTGGCACACGACACAAGGAAGAAAAAAAAAGGACAAAGTTCTTACGTCGTATTAGCTCTTATGGTTAGAGGGTTTTTGGACACTTGGTAATCATCTCGGTTGGACAAATGGACTAGAGACGAAAGATCTACTAGAAACTAGAGTCAAGGAAAGTTGTACATTATACGAACTAAAAGTGTGTAAGACTCCAGCCCGTTATTTCACTGGTCTTGACTGCCGTGTGGCTGGATGTGACATCAAGACGAATCAGAAAGCTTAGCCAAATCGTGTGTTACTCTCCTTTTTCCTAATGACATGATTAGTCTTCTTCTCTAAGAAATGTCATGGATTGAGAGACTACTACTTCGTTGGTCTCTCTAAGTTGTCGACCGTTGATTCGTAGTTCGAAACGGCCTTTGGCCACAGGGCCCCATTCTATAAGTCAGAGTCAGACGCTAATAGACGTTTCCAAACTAAAACAAATAAAAGACCCCAAAGAATATCCTAACGGTCTGAAAATTCATTAATTCACTTTAATGGAATTGCTTTGTCACCGCTGTAGAAAACTCAAGTTGAACTGACTCAACCAACAAACTCCCTTTCCTTCTATTCCACGCCTTCCATCGAGAAAATCAAACGAGAAAACTCTAAAAGTTCCAAAAACCCTTTCATCACCGCAACCAAACATTTAAAACTTTCTGCCAATTCTAAATAAGTAGTTGGAAAAGAGTCAAAAACAAGGAAATACCGGAAGACTTAGAAATTACACGCCACTATCACAAATTTAAAATAAAAGAACAACAGAAAGGTTTCCCTATTTGTTGTTGTTTTTTTTTTCAAAAAAAATACTAACTTTCTCATATTTTTACCTCGCCTGAATTTGTACCTTTTTTCCACAAAGTAACAAAATTCTACAAGAGGTCATTGACCTCGCGGTCCTTCCCAAGCGTCACCTTATAAAAACTTTTTACCTCTAAAATCAATACAAAGTACAAACATACGTCCTAAACAAAATAATATAAGTGACATGAAACTTGAAGCTTAATAAATAAAAGTCGACTATACCTAACAACGTCTGCTGTACTAGCGCTAGTTAGCAAAACTATAAATTTTCAAGGTCAGATAGGTCATCCTAGACTACCTCCA
The DNA here is from genome assembly GCA_019776465.1 of Rambutanura hunanensis. Classification (NCBI taxonomy): domain Eukaryota; kingdom Metazoa; phylum Arthropoda; class Collembola; order Poduromorpha; family Neanuridae; genus Rambutanura; species Rambutanura hunanensis. The sequence continues at coordinate 16,082 of JABASK010000004.1, read as the reverse complement.
GGGCATTCTTGATATTTAAGCATATGCCTCCATCACCATTTCGGAAACTACCGGCCAAGAAAATTAATAAAGCAAAAAAAGTTCCTCGCCTTAAAAAAATACTTATAGTCTGAAATTGCATGAGAACATGCATGGAAGTTTATGGAGGTGGATCGATTATTTCCCTATTAAAATTACATGCGAATTTTAGAAAAGACAAAAAGTCATGCCAGTTCTAAAAAAAAAAAGAAACTTGCCTTGCTCCCTTCAACTTCATAATTTTTTTTGACTCACAAGGTTCAATCAAAAAAACAACTTGGAAAAATTGGTTATAGAAAAAACTTGCTTTCTTGTAGCTAAGCTCGTCACTTCGACTTCAATAGATTTGAATCAAGAGCAAACATTGGGTCGTTCCTTGACACTTTTCCATGTCTACTCAGAAAAAAAAATGTTGGTTTTTGGTTATATGATAATTAATCTAAAAGCTGAAGCTTTCCTGTAAGTCCGTCAAGCCTTACATTTGCTTGTCGAATAGGCTTAAAGTAAATAGTAAAAAAAAAAAAGAATGCTTAGTGTCTGATTACCTAAGCGATAGATCACTAAAATCAACATACATTGCGACAGAGAGTGTCCTAATGTAATACAAATATAGTACATAAAAAACGTATAAAAAGCCTTGTTTCGAAATAAACAGAGAAAATTCATTTAGAATGCAATTAGCTTCCCTCGACCGTGACATAATACATGATCATCTTGCCGTAGTAACCATAAAATTTTTTGTCTAATTTCTTTTTCTTTTTCAAATTTTTGATTTTTTATCTAAACACTTTTAAGGCCTTAAGTGCTTCAAAACGGGAGGGTTTCGTTAATCGTTGATTTATGTTAAAAGCCATAAAATTTTGAGTTTAAAAAAAAAGTTCTATTAATGTCGCGTGATCCAAATATCAATGAGAAGCTTTCCAGAAAAAAATCATTAGCAACTTAGAAATAAAACTCGACATCGACATCACTTTTTTCAGAGCTTGTGTTGTCAATTGTCTAGTGACAGTGTTAGACCAGTTCTAGATGTGTTTTTTTTTAAATAGTACTTTTTTTAAACGTGAAATCGCTTAAATCTAAAATCTTTTTTTTTTCCATACCGTATAACATCCTCAGGCCCAATTCCCGGTACGTATTTTTGAAGTTGCCTAAGCTGCATAGACGGAAATAGTGATCTCGTCATTTCTCCAATTCCAAATCCAACATATTTCTTTGCCAGTTTTTGAAAACCCTTGTATCTGATTGCATCCATAAAATCCCTAGCATCAAAATCAGTCCAGGCATATCCTTCTCTCTTAAAGGCCAAAATGGCATTGGGTCCTAGCCAAACGGTTCCATCCAGTCGTGGCGTAAAATGGACTCCAAGAAACGGAAATCTTGCGTCTGGTACCTGAAGGGAAAAAGGAAGTAAAACAATATGAGACATAACCAAAAAAAAAAAAAATACAAGGAAAACACAGAGCTCCACTCCAACAATAACCCAAGAACAGTTCCAGTTTCTTTTGCGTCTGGACTTTATAGTTTATGGCTTCCTATAATGGAAACTTTTCAACGTTCCTAACTTTTACTATGAAAGAAAAAAGAAAAAGATTCAAGTGGAACAGTAAAAAAAATTCGTTCAAAACCAACATCCCTCATATTCTATGTACTAAACCTTTCGTTTCAATCACTCTGATTTAAAACATCTCTAGATTTTAATCACTTTCGAATATAAACTTCCCTCTATCGTCTATCGCCTGATGCTCAAACGATCAAAAAATTTCCATCCCTCCTTATAATTTTAATCAACCTCTCTGATTTTTACCAATTTTAATCACCAACCCAGTTGTTAGAAAATTTTTCATCTAAACCTTGGACATTATTTGACCAAATCCGGTAATCTCCTTTCCACACTTATACATATTAACAAAAAACGATATACCAAAAGTTAAACTAAATTTTTAAATTTCTAACCTAATTTAAACTAAATTAAAAAACTAACAAAAATAAAATAAAATTAATAACACGAATAATTCCTTACAAAAACTGAACTTTGTTGTTTTTCCTTTCGTTTTTGCGCGTTTCAGCCTATAGTTTTGACTTTAGATCAATCCTCTCCGATTTTAATCGGATTAAAATCAACCCGACTAAAACCGTCTCTTTTGTTTCACCTCAGAGTATAAGTTGAACCCTGACTTTTCACGAAGAAAAAAAGTAGAAGAATGAGACGGGAAGTTGAAGTTGGAAGAAGAAAATAAGACGAAGGAGAATAGAGAAAGCCCTGAGCAGAAACATTACAGAGTAGAAATAAGGAAACATTTATAATAGAATAGAGATAACTCTGATGAAGAATGTGTTTCTCCTTTTATACTCAGGACCTTCTTTTGTTTGCCTTTTATTCTAGATTCCTATTCTTTTTTTTTACTACTTTCACTACACAGCAAACTAAAATGCATAAAGGACTTTCTCCATGTACTTGTTGGTTGCCATAGAAAACAAGCAAGGAAAAGATGCTTTCACCGAATTCTACCACAACTGTCCCCATTTCCTCGTCCACTTTCTCCTTGACAAATCTCAATGTCATTTTCAATTCTAAAGGAAGTAACCATTTAGGTTACAACGAACCTTTTACATTTATTTTACATTAACTGAATCTACTCAATTCTAGAGAAAACTAACGCCTTAAAAATTCTACTCAACCTGTACCTCTTTACAGTCTGTATGTGTTTTTATCAGAATTCAGACGGCAATTCCTTTCTCCTTCAAGAGGCAACTTTCCCCGATATGAGTTTTCTCCGTCTCTACCGAAAGATTACATCTTAAACGTGAGTTTCTTCAGGAGAAACGGGAAGACTTTCCCAGTTACCTATCGTAAGAGGTAAGATTTTAGGACCAGTATTAAGTTTCGTAGCGCGAACTGCGACAGAGGGCTACTGTTTTCTAACAAAATTTATATGCAAACCTCCACTGTTCTAAAAGTCTAGAAGAGGCACACAACAAAGAAGCAACGTTCGAAAAACTCTGCATATGAAACCCATTTACCTTTTCCTATTTTCCAAACGAAGAAGCACGGGCAGTGATATTACCCGGGAGAGACACAACAAGATGGTAGACATGCAAAAATCTCGACAAAAAATCACAAATTGACTGCTACTAATCATACTAGATTCCAACAAAATTGCTCAAAATTTAAAAATACTTCCTTCTTGACTTCAATAACCTCGTCGACGTTGCACCGACAAAGGTCATCTTCTCAGCGAGATTTGTTCTGGAAGAGGTACATAACTACTAACTTATCATAGCTATTGATATTAGACGTAGTGAATATACACTAGACTAACAACCAAATGTTAAACCTAACCAGGTGAAGACCTGGGTCTTTGCCAGGTAATAATCATCACGTAAATGCAAAACAGTTGTCATCGAAAATTGTTGTCAGATTCAATTGAACCAATCAAACTCGAGATTTTCGACTTTTCCCTAATCTTCATTTTCGTATCAAAACTGAAGTCCTAAGAGTTTCGATAATGTTGTTGTCGCTGTTACATCCTTCTCCACAACTCCCTACCCTCAAAGGAGAAAGTGTAGTAAAGGAAAAACGTGGGAAATTGTATAATTTCTAGAAAAGGCGGAGTTGGCTGGTAATAAAATCATCCTTTTTGAATTTCTAATATCCCAAGTTCCCCCATTATGTAATCAGGTATTAATTATAAGTTATCAGGTCCTTAACAATATGTTAGCTCTCTAGAATTGCCCTCTTGTGTTCTTTGCCCTGATAACATTTCCCTTAACTGCCGTTGAAAAGCGCATAGAACGAGTTACCGAGCCTCTTTCTTGGTTTATGGGAGTGCCGGCTTGGTGCGCCCGTCAGGAATGGCAAAATTATTCATGTGATAGAGCCTTTTCTTCCTTCCTTTTTCCCGTTGATTAATGCAGAAGCGTTAAGTAGAGAGAAAGGTCGAGTCGTAAATTGCTTCTCTCCTATTTCAATCGTGCATCTTCCTAGAAACTCTAGGCTTTTTAAACAGGGAAAAAGTGAATATACTTGAAAAAAAAACTAGAAGCCTAGAAAAAGAAAATTCGGAGAATAAAAGTGAAAAGAAGAAACGCTCTGGTTGTTTTACAACGCTAGCGTACTATCGTAGATTAGGAAGGAATGAATATCAAATGATTTACTGGATAAATGTTCCCATGGATGAGCCCACATTTCTTTGGTTGTAGCAATAGATACTCGCCACGGAATGGAATAATTTTTGGATCTGGGCTACCACCAGACAGTTGAGCTAATCGATCACTATGGAGCCCGCCACAGGTTAGGACGTACTTGGAGTGCAGAGTCTATAACAAAACAAAAAAAATTCTTTTTTTAATAAAAAAAAAAGTTCCACGAGTTCAAAAAAAAAGTGACAATTTCAAGACAACGTCAGGTCATTTACCTCGGCAGTAACGAATCACGGATAAGATTTCGTTCGTTATAAATTATAAAAACCTGATGTATTCTTCGCAACTTTTAACAAAGCATCTTTAATGATTCAAGCTAAAAGTAACTTGAGCTTGTGCTAAATTCTAAATTCTAAGGTTAATATTGTCGATTTTTCTGTTACCTTTTACCTTTATATTTTTTTTGAGTAAAAAATGAGTATGTTAAACTGTTTAGCCTTTCTTACTTTTCCATCCGAACTGTAAATCGATGCTGGATAAAGCGACGCGTCAGGTCCGTCGTTGCGAGAGAATCGAGTAACATTAAAATTTAAATGAAGAATGCCACCAGCCTTGACAAAATTTGACCCGTACGATTCTGTTACAATTTTCCAATCCACAATACCCGTTTCTGGTGATCGAATGGCCATCACACCCTGTAATTTTTTTCCCAAAAAAATGTCACAGTTCAATACAGAGTAATTTCTTGGTTTTTTTTTTGTAAGAATAGTAATTTGACCTGACAGACTGGGCAACATACCTCGCAATGTGGTTCATATTTCTTAATTTCCTCTCGTGTCCGAAGGAATTGAAGTGACGGCACGTTATTTTGCTCCGCCCTTTTGTATAAAGTCTCAAGTGGCCCAATTTCAGATAGACTTGTGGCAACAATTAATTTCCCGCATTTCTTGTAAGGGATTTCATTCTGTGCAAAATAGTTGTAAGACAAATGAAGGCCTTGGACGCAGAGTTTTGCCTTGAGAGATCCTGGCTTATAGTAAATCCCGGCATGAACAACCCCGCTGTTGTGACCACTCTGATGAATTCCTGGAATCACAGAATATACAAAAAAAATTCTGATTTAAAAAGATTTTTTTTTGAAACCGCAGTTATTTCAAATTCAACACCAATTTGTTAAAAAAAAGTACAAACACTGTCAAACTTTCAACAATCAACTGCCGAATCCCTGGACGATATTTGGTGTAGAAAAAAAAATCGGTTTTTTGATTCATACTGTTACATCTAAAAATTTCAGTCACATTACAGTGATTGACTTCGAGTAGTTTAGGACCAAACTTCACGACTATTACTTTGCCAACTGTCATGTCACATTTCTAAGGCCTAGTAGTCGAAAGTCTCTTAAATTTCATTTCCTTATCCTTTGTGACATGTTTTAATTAATTTCCCTTATGAATTCTGAAACTCTTATTTTATTAACTAACTCCTTTACTACGAAATCTTCCTCATCCAATCTCGTTTTCAATTCCATCATTTAACTAAAAGTCTTCCCTTTCCCCCAAAGTTCTCTACTAACTGAAACACACACCAAAAATCCCGGGTACTTTCCATGACTCTTCTCCATGAAGCACAGAACCGAAACCTAATCTCATTTATACCAATTAATCCATGACATTCTAACTTGCACATCAAAAACCTACGTCCCGGAAGGACGTAAGAGCAGAGGTCTCTTTCATTAGTGAAGGAAAAGTACACGGAAATCTAATACGCCTCACTGGGACCCTACAATTCCCAAGGTAACGAAATAACATAATGGCAACCGTGAATTTTACGACACGGTTTCTTCAAAATCTTGACTATTTTCAAAGAACTGGCTTGACATTGGGGAAGCGCTATGGTGACGTCGTCCAGCCGTGAATTTACACCTCAAAAAACACTTAAACCGCAAAACTTCAAACATTGCGTGGCGTCGAACCGTAATACCACTGGGTAGACACAAGAGAGCAATTTGTGACTAAAATCAAAATGTTATACGTTTCAAGAGAAAATTACGTAGAATCAATTTAAAATCCTTGTAAACTTGTCGAAATCTTCAAGATTTTGAACTCTGATTTAAAAAATCATAATGTTGAAATGCTAGCCAACAAATCTCTTAAGTATTAATAGAAATTTGATAGCTTTGATAGAAATTTTGGTCTGTTTGAAAGGACCCGAATTGGGGTAAAGTGAGAATGAAAGATGAGCGACCACCGAGCGTACTTACGACGGATCCTTAATCATTTGAAGAAAGAAAAATGATACTAACCCGCATTGGTCCATTCTATGCCTGTCATTAATTGGAATCGGAAATATCGTTGACAGGAAACCTATTTTTTTGTTAAAGAGTGTCAGATCGCTGATTTATGACCAACGTCTTAAGTCTCTCAGTCCATCTCGAGTAGTAAGTACGTGGGTAATCAGTTCGTAGGCTTAAGAGAAAATGAAAGATAGAACGTGGAAAATGGTTAAAAGGTTCGAAGTTTTTAGAGATTCAAGGTAGATATTCCACGGTGGTGTTCTATCTCTTTCTTTCCCTTGTAACTTATTTGCTAAGACTAAGCTTATCCTTCTCCCTATTAAACTTCTTCTTGTTTAATTAGTTTCGGGTTTCACTTCATCAATCTTCCTTCTTCTTTCCTAATTCTATGTAGTAGTCTCTTACGACAGATCCTTAGAAAATCGACAGCAAAGGCACGTTGCTGTCTTGTCCTGAACATAACGTCAGAAGAAATGGAGGAATCCTCTACGACTTTTGACATTTTTTGCCCCAGTTCCTCCAGCCAAGTACCCAACAATTTCTGAAGAAAATAAATAATCATATCTAAAGACAATCACAAACATTAAGCCTGTCGTCGATGCCAGCTTAGGTATAACCGAAAGTGAAAGATACTAATGATTGAAAAGGAAATGTCGGGATACCGGTAGTTCGAAGACCAACACATGGTTACCTCTAGACTTTCGCTTTCCTAATTTCCTTCCAAGAAAACACGATCGAAGTGAAAGAATCTTTAGAAAATCTTTAGTTACTTTCAAGTAAGTGGCAACGTCCTTTGTGCCATCTTGGTGAGATGGACTGAAACACTGCAGCAGAAGACAGACTCGATAGTTTCTATCCCCAGCCACAGGTTGGTATTCATTGATGGGTTTACCAAAAACGAGAATGATTTGATTATTTTCTCTAGGATTTACCGAGTTGACCTTCCTTTTCGACCAAGGCAATTCGTAATGATGAATTTTCAAGTACTAATTTCATTGCAGTAGCAGCCCCTAGGTTAAATTTACAAAAAGTTAGATCATTTGGGTAAAAGTTGTAATTTAAGGTTGTCATTTGTGATTCGCTTAGTTTGTTACCGATTATTCCTCCACCAACAATTGTAATGTCGAACGTGTTACCTAACCTTTTCGAAGTCCAGCCTCTACAAACAACAAACGTAACTGTATAAGATACACTAGTGATTAATCAAACAGAGAATCTTAACATACTTAACAATAACAACTCGCTCATTCAGTGAAATTACGAAGTCACTGTCGTATATTCCGAATGGTGAAATGGGATTCAGCACCCCTGCGCCCCGGATGCAGCACCCTAGAACCTCAGGATTCAGCACCCCATTCTGACAATCGTTTTTGTCGCTATATAAGCACAGCTTGAGCAATTTAAAAACTTGTTGCCAAACTTTGTTACGAACTTTTTTGAATGTTCCAAATCTTCAATAAAAAAATTTTCGGAAAAAAATTTTTGGAAAAATTTTTGGAAAAAAAAATTTTGTTGGGGTCCATTTTTTTGTATCTTCCAAATCTTCAATAAAAAAAATTTTCGGAAAAAAATTTTTGGAAAAATTTTTGGAAAAAAAATTTTGTTGGGGTCCATTTTTTTGTATCTTCCAAATCTTCAATAAAAAATTTTTCGGAAAAAATGTTTCCTAGGAAAAGTCTTCAAATTGCTTAATTCGCTTAATATCGATTAAAAAAAACGATTTTCAGAGTAGGGTGCTGAATTCTGAAGTGCTAGGAGGGCTGTATCCGGGGTGCTGGGTGCTGAATCCTATCTCACTTCCGAATAAACGGTGAATGACATGTCTGACTTAATCACAACGCATAGTTACATGACTCTTACGGTACTTCAGTTTTAGATGCGTCACTCATCGTAACAAGGGGTCTAAGGGATGACTGTCCCAATCTTGTCACTTTGTTCGTCCATGATATGTCTTTTCCCCAGGTGTAGCTGTAGTATCGTAAAGAAATATTCGGAATACCATGATTCTGAATTGATCCTAATCGTACAAAGATCATCCTAAATTTTGTACAAATTTAACTTTACGATAACTGTTGTTTATTTACTTTACTACCTTTGCTACGTAGAGTAACGATCAGCTGTTAACTGCTTCCACTTATGTATTATTACACACAAAACTCGCGCCTCGGTCTCTACAAAGATGTAGTAGAAAGTGGTCCAATTTATATGAATTGTAATTATCGTAAACATTTAAATTAACATCACAAAATTATTATCCATTGTGATTATTATATTGTTAATACTTTGCAATAGATTAGGGCGAGATAAATTTACATATTGATTCATTTACATAGTTTACCTACAGTCTTAAACTAGAATTCGATATTTTAAATTTCTGTTTATTCCAAAAAAAATTTTGTCGAAGTTCCCCGACAATTTTTCTTTTTTTTCCGAAATTCCTGTCGTCCAGATTTTACTCATTTAGCAAAACGTTGACGCTTTAGTTGCGGGTCGATTTGAGTTGAACAGTTGTCAAAATTTCTTTCACACGGGTGAAATTTGGACGATCTTCGGGTTTATAAAGACAACATTCTGTCATTAGATCAGAACTGCAATAAAAAATAAACTAACGCGGTTACCTAATTAATAATTATTGTACTGCCCCTAACAACCTAACTTTGTATTTACAAAAAAGAGTTTTAGTCTTATAGACCGTATGTCAAAGACATAATATAGGAAAGCTTTACATATTTTTAGATAAAATGTGATTTCAATTTTTCGGACAGTTTCTTGCTTTTCAGATTTGGATGATATCAAAAAGTTAATCAAAAACAAAATTTTTGGGATCAAAAAATTTTTGATTGAAGGACTTTGTTTTCGCTGACTTAATATTGTTGTATGTATTGTAGAAAAAACTCTCTTTTTTGCGCTTGCAAAGTTAAGAGCAAAAATTGTAAAGAAATTTTTAACTTTTACATTTCTTTTGGAGTATTTGGTGGTGAAGGAAGTCGCAATCCTTCTTTAAGTTTACTGACAAAATCTGTCGACCAGGGGAATCCCGGGTAAGGTGTGCTTCCAATTGTAAAAATTTCCCACAATGTAATTCCAAAAGACCAAATATCTGATTTAGTAGAAAATATCATTTGATCTAAAGATTCTATTGCCATCCATTTCCAAGGTAGTGGACACTAAAGTAAATTGTACAAAATAAAACCTAAACTTATACAAAGTCTCACCCTACAAATGACAATCAAAAGTTCCGAACTTACTTGCTCAGTTTTTATATATTTGTAATCCACCAATTGTCGAGCAAGACCAAAATCACAAATTTTTACGTCAAGGTGAGACGTTAGAAGAATATTTCTACCTGCAATGTCGCCGTGTACGATCTGTAGCAAAAAAAAAGTATCTTTTTAGAACACTTAACGTTTCAAAAAAAAATTCTTGTAGTTACTTTTTTGCTCGCAATGAATTCTAGTCCCGTTGCAATTTCCTTTCCCCATTGAACCAAATTGAAAGTCGAAAATTGCCTGGACCCCGCTACACTTTGGTAGATACTGGAACTATAATAATTTGCAAGAAAACGTAAAATAATTGCAAATTTTTTTTTTTAAATTCGTTACCTGGAAACTGGCTCCATAATTTTACCATTTTCAACGCAATTTAGAAATGAGGAAGCGTTCTCTCGAAGGAACGTTAATAGAGAGAATTCGCAAAGTTCAACAGCTACAAAAACTTCACCTATATGAAATTAATATTGAAAAAAATGTTATACGTTAAATTTAGAAGCTAACTGATGCTCATAAAAAACGTTATCTGTGCTCACCAAATTGCAGATTCTCCGTCCAAGCTCCAATCAAATTTGTAATAAAAGGATGATTACCCAAATGAATCAAAATTTTCAATTCAGCTAATAATGACTTGATGTAAGTTACGTCAATTCCATTCTTGACTGTTTTAAATGCTGCTTCTACAATTTTTCCTTCCGTCCTTACCGTTCCCTTGTAAACAATACCAAATTCTCCAGAACCAAGGACATGGTTGGTATCTAAAATTGAAACGATATGCATAGCGTTGTCATGGGCACGTCCTACTACTAAACTGTTAGTATATCCGCACAATTTTTTTTAGTGATTCAAGTTCTATTTACTTACCAACATGAAATTTACTTTGTGGAAGCTCAAACCTGACATCGTAGGAAAGCGAATCAATAAAATTTGTTGAAGTTTCAGTGCCGTCTTTTGCTACTTTTGTTCTTATGCTTTTTTTGCCTTCACGAAATTCCAGCAATTCGGACATTGTAAGTCCATACATAATTTTGTTCAACCTTTTGTACCTTACGTAGAAGTAGACTATGGCAAGAAAAATTATAACCGGAATACCGATACCCACTCCGACTACAATTGGTACACTGTTTATCAGGTCACCTGTTGTCTGGAAGTCATCCGGATTTGGTACTAAAAATAAAAAACCATAGAACATTGGTTCCGCTGTTTAAAGTCAATGTCGTTTGTATAATTATTTTTTTACTAGACTTACTCTGTTTCGAAACAGTCACGACGTACGTCTTGTTTGCGTAACCTCTAAAGGAATTAAAAGCTTCACAAGTATAATTTCCTTTATGATATTCTGATGGTTTTAGAAAAATTAAAGTTCCATTCTCATACTGTTGAATGCCGGTTACATTCTGTGCAAAAATTTTGACTTGAAAATAGTAAAATGTTTTAACTCAACCCTTGTGCTCTTAAAATTTAACGATTTATTTACCAATTTGGTGTTCGCCTTCGTAACAACTCCAAGATTCCATTCGAATCGAGGTAGTGGATCACCTTTTGGTTTGCAAATAATTTGTTTTTTTTCTCCTTCAGTTAAACGAACATATTCTATTGGTTGATCAAAAAATGGAGGAATTTGTGCTAAAAAAAAATGTTATAAGAAGTAAATTAACAAATTTAACACACTAATATAGTTAAGTTCTAGATTTACTTCCAACAAAAATTGTCACGCTTTTTGTTCCCCATTCTGTAGAATTCCAGACTGGAGCTGAGCAAGTTATCTCAATAGATCCGTTCTGTAATACTAAGTAGGTAACAATGTCCATGGTGGCATTAAAGCTATTATCATCGTAATGTCGTTCTATATAGTAAAATTTTGAGCTAAATTGCAATTTTTGAGATTTTGAATATTGGAATAATTTTTTTAAAAACGTGTTGTCTCTATTATTCTAACCTTCTAGCAAAGTGGCATTGTCTTTTTTTAAAATAAGAACCGGATCGAAAGCGAAACCATAGTTCGGTATTATGCAAGCGATACGAAGTTTTTGTCCACTATAATACGTACCATTGGAATACGGTGGGTCGATCCAAATCATATCACTCGGCTGAATTTCATTCCATGAAAAACCTGACAGGCAAAAAAAAAAATTCAGTGTCATATATTGTTTGTTAAAATTTAGATTCTTTTGGAAATTTTATCAAAATCGTTTACGTATTCCTTGTTTTTCAACGTCAGTTTCTAGCGCAGGAAAAAAAAATTCTTGAGCTCCACGACTTTTTCCAGCGGAACAAATAACTACGCCTGGAATTTTTTCACCCCAGTAGATATCGCTAATATGTATCCAGTTTTCTTCTTTATCTGCATCTCTAATTCGCTCGCTTCCACCGGTAGTCAGCTCCGTACATGTATTCTGTATTACAATAGCTATCGCTAATCTCTCATAAAAATTTTTGTTAATCACAAATTTCGTTTACGCGTAAAGATTTTATATTGCGAAAAACATTTGAACAGTAAGCCGCCGAATTATCGCAGATTTTGTGTCGAATTGAATCAAGTTCCTCTCCAGTTTCGGTTTTAGTACATCGGGAATAATAACCGAAACCATCTACATATATAAAGAAAAAGGTAAACTCGCAAACTGGTTTCGGTTCAACTACTGGTTCGGGTGAAGAATCATTGAAACTTAAAACTTGGACACTTTTTTCTGACGGTACGAGCTTTACAACGACACCGTCGGTACCATCATTGACACCTCTACACTTCAAATTTGTCGGGATAATTAGGTCATATGGCTGAAATTGAAACCAGGCAGAATATTCGTATTGATCAATTTGTCCAGAGGCATTGTCCAACTTTCGTTCACTCCATTCATTTCGCCAAATACTGTCAAAAGTTTCATCTTCCTGAAAAAATAATGACAAAAGTATTTACAAAATTTAATTCAATTTATTACATATTTTTTTTTATTAAAATGCTTTTTTTTAGATTAACTCCAATTACACTTTCGCTATTGTAGACCCATTCGGTTGGATACGATGCGAAACACTTTAGTTGAACTTTTGAATTTTTGATTTTTCCAAAAATTGTTTCGGTTTCATTGTACTTCGAAGCTACAAATTTGACCTGAACTTTAGCTCGCGTACCTAATAAAATAATATTAAAAATAGCTAAGAACAAGTAGTATAACTTCATTGTTATTTAATGTTGCTTGACAAACTAAAGCAAAAAATTTTATTAACTTTTTCATTTTAAACTAAACTATTTCGTCACTTCCCGGGGAAAATTACCACAAAACGTTACCTTTACATTAAACAAGTCAAGTTTTTTAAAGGAATTATCACAAAATAACTATTAGCGATTCGAAAACAAACTTCCTTTGACCTTTGTACCCTCATCTCGTCGCGACAAAAATGTTAAAAAATGAAATTGATCTTTAGAATTTGTCTAAACTTTTTATTTAATTTTTTCTTTCGTCCATTCTCCATAAACCTTTCACCTCAACACCGTGCAGAAACCTAAACCGTTGTTTTTATCAACTTCCCAAACCTTATCGTGCGTACTGCACATGGCGCACATTTGAACTTGAGAGGAACGAGAACTCTAAAACGCCGATTGCACTTGCACCGGCAAAATATCCAAGTTTAGTTTGAAAATGACCGCTGAAGTAAACGGACGCCTACTGTCCTAAAGAGTTACAATCCTCACAAAAAAGTGTTTTCTTCTTCTTAAACACAAAATCTTAGTTCATTTTTCTATTTTATTGTTTACTTTTTTTTAAATTCTGAGCTATAATGGAGGAAGAACTAAAATGTCAAGTTTGTAAGCAACTTTTTAGTAATCCCGTCCTACTCCCTTGCTACCATTCGATTTGCCTAAATTGTGCAGTACAAATTCAACAACCTATTTCATCTACTCCAAATAGTAACCATGGATTTCACACACACGCATCTCGTTCAAATTTTCATGGTCAATCTCATCATATTGTTGTTACCACGGCAACTGTTCATTCCAGTCATCATCATTCAGATAGTAGCATTTCTAGTGGAGCTGGTGAGTCTGAATCTTCATCCAGTACAGAAGATTCGGATAAAATTTCTATTCTGAGTGAAACCGATTCTGGAGTTGTCATTTGTAGTGCTGCAAGTCGACCGTCAAGTTATGTCGCTTCGGCAAATATGCACAGTTTATTATTTCCTCCAGTTGTATCTACCGTCCTTTCTCTATCATGTCCAGTCTGCCACAAATTGGTTTACTTTGATGAAACCGGTGCCCGAAATTTACCCAAGTACCGAGTGATGCAAAATATTGTAGACAAATACATTGAAACACGACAACTAGGTGCCAAATGTCAACTTTGTGAAAAGAATCCACGCGTGGCTACTACTATGTGTGAACAATGCGAAATTTTTTATTGTGACAAATGTCGTGAAAGTTGTCATCCTGCCAGAGGTCCATATGCTAAACATTCTTTATTGAGTCCACACGAGGGCAAAGTTCATTTAAAATTGAAGACTGGTCCACTTGATATATCGGTGTCCAGATCACCCGTCACTTTTACTCAATATGTTTTGCATTCTCTGCAAAGTACCAGTTTGTGGGGGTTGTTTACAAGAACGGAAGCATTCGGATCACGAAGTTCAACCTATTCAAATGATGAGCAAGGCACAAAAGGTAACCGGGTATTTTCTACCCTCCAAGTCGTCTCGAATTTCAAAGGTTGGAAAAGGTCGTCATCGTCTGCCCATTTCTGATTCAGCTGTCAATAGTTGGGCAAAAGTTATTTTGCTTGGATATACACTTTAACTCGGGGCTATCTTATTAGTAAAGGTCATTGACCCCTTTAGTTTTTTCACCGCTCGTAAAGATCATTGACCTCTCTTTCCAAGTTTTTCAGTACTATTGACTCCTGTTTCTAATTTGTTCACCATTTCCTCTCCCGCCTCGAATCTACCAATTTTTTTGACTCTTTACCATCTTGTTCTAGAGTTCTGCTCCGCTTCGCCTGTCCTTTGAAATTCATCTATTACTCCAAAATTGGAATTCGAGTTTAAATTTCTCCATTCGTTCTTCCCTTCTTGAGAAGAACGATTGTCATCCTAATTAGAATGAAAATGGTTTAGGCAGAGTGACAAGATTACCCTCCTTGAGATTTACGAAGGGGAAGGAGAAAAGTAGAACGAAATTCATCTTACGAGTCCCACACGCGTACGCGGGAAAATTTAAATCTCTTTAAAGTCTCTTTCTTCCTAATTGTACTTGAGAGATATTTAAATGAAGAAATAGGACTTCAGTGCCTTTATCCCTGCTTTTCTGGAAGATATAGAAGGTTTATGGGCCTGAATAAGATTTGTTGATGTACAACTCCGCCCTAGTCTTCTGCTTTAAGTTGAGTCTCTCCATATGGTGGCTCAAAGGGTCCCACCAAGGGGCCCTCTTCTTTTTTATAGGTCCATTGTCCAAAAAAACAGCATTCTTTAAAGGATCTCATCTACTTTGTTAGGTTNCAGTGCCTTTATCCCTGCTTTTCTGGAAGATATAGAAGGTTTATGGGCCTGAATAAGATTTGTTGATGTACAACTCCGCCCTAGTCTTCTGCTTTAAGTTGAGTCTCTCCATATGGTGGCTCAAAGGGTCCCACCAAGGGGCCCTCTTCTTTTTTATAGGTCCATTGTCCAAAAAAACAGCATTCTTTAAAGGATCTCATCTACTTTGTTAGGTTTTGTTTGACCAGTATGTAGCCACATGGCGCCAACTCACTTCTGGAATGCCCTTTGTTAAAAAAAACAGCTTTCAATTTGGAATTCATGAATGAGAAATTTAATGAATAGTTACACAGCTTGAATTTATTATTTTTTTTTCACACTTCCTTTTTCACTAAATGGAGAGACCCTTAGCCAAGAACAAAAAAGCGAAAGTTGAGCTTACAGTTTTTTCTTTGTTAAACTTTTTCAGTAAAGCGTGGTATAAAAATTGCGCAATTTTGTTGCACGAAATTTTTTTTCTCCACATTTTGAAGTGTTTGAAATGAGCAAATGACGTGCGTGAAAAACTGTGTCACTACGAGTTGGTGCGTAAAAGAAAAAAACGTGCATGGTGAAAATGTTGCGAATTCTAGAGGTTTCGACTCTGCAAATAAACCGAGTACGAACCCATACTGTGCAAAAATAAAAGCTGTTATTTGATATTATTGTAAAGTAAAGTTTTTTTGGCAATAAGTAACAATTTTCAGTGAGGCTGAACAAATGAAGAATCTTATTTTTTTTTTCAATTTTGCTCATTGTTTGAACTCCCTAAGGTTCATTTGATCTACGCAACCCTCTGTCACGCTTTTTCTGGCGTTGTTCTGGAATTCTATTTATAAATACTGACAAGACAA